>LS884219.1:2153-62502 GCA_900490955.1 Micoletzkya japonica
GAAATACTCAAATTGAAAAAAGAAAACAAGAAATGACACGAAATTACAACAAGAGACCGCTATAGCCGCTTCAACAGTTTCGCGAAATTCCCGGGAAGAATAAATCGTTCCGCGCATAAATACTTCCGTGTTTTATCTAGAGGGCCTGGCATCGGGGGACCCCTGGACCGATTATATCTTCCTTTTTTCTCTACTATAGGTACGTAGATAGGAGAGGCCGGGAACTTCAAATTTTCGTCAAACACTCATCTCTAGTTTTCCTTTAAATGGAATAATCGCTCGAACAATATCATCATAGGCCACACCCCCCACCCTTAATTGCTGTTCGTTCTCCGGTCAATTTAGGATGTGCCGAACGCACAGCAAGTATATGAAAATAATTACCCACCACATTTGGATGCTTCTCTTTTTGCTTTGAACTTTGCCCGTTCACTATGTGCGATCGAGACCTTTTGTTGATTATTTATGTTTCAGTTTTTTTCATTCATAGCCGTATAAATCTAGTTACCCTCAATTACATGAAAAATACACTTTCTTTGCCGCCACACCACTCTTTTCTCTAGTTGCTGCTTTTCTTCGGCTCAGTCACTGTGGGATGCTCTGAAAACATGCATTTCATTATTCCATCTTTGCTCCTCTAAATTCTGGAATTGTGTTTGTCCTGTTCCCCGGTCCATCCATCTTCGGTTATGTTTCACCACTTTCATCCTCCTTCGCCCAAGTGACGTCCCGAGTAAAGTCCACGTAATGAGACGCGGGGCAGAAATGAGGAGGATCTTAGGGCTTTGTCGAAGGAGTGAAGGGGGGGGGACTGACAAGGACAAGAGGAGGGAAGACTTATAGAGAGGGGAAATGGGTGTGGGAATGGAATACGAGTGTAACCCCCCTTTCGTGAGGCGTACTCTGCCGGGTATTAAACGTTCCGTCAGTAAACCCCATTCCTACGTTGTCCGGGCTCTTTTCACACCGCCTCAGTCTCGTCTCGTCAAGTTCCTAATGTCTGTGGAAAATATCTAAAACACCACCAGAACGGAAATTTTACCGCAACTTTTTCCCCTCTCCCTTGCTCGTAAAGCTGTCAATGAGAGGTTTCGCGCTGTATCTATGCAAAGCAAAATGTCGAAATTGTTTTTTTTGAAAAATGGTTCGTCCGTTAGTATGCCCACCAAAGTAGGAACGAAGTTCACAGGCGGAACTTATATATTCGTCGATAATAAGTAGTGTTCTGAAAAAGAAGAGCAATTTGCGTTGAGTTATGTTTCACATGTCATATATAAGCTTCGGTCCTTCGTGTTTCCGTTTTATGAAGATTCTTTACTGGAGAACATAAAATATAATAAAATATACGTAAGTGGGGGTAGACTCTCGCTGCACTAATGCTTACTCGCTTGCATACATGTTTGAACCCCATCACTCGCAGTCCATCCTTGTTCCTCCCCTACGCGATTCCTTCTTCCCTGTCCGATCTCGTCACTGATATCTAGCCTTCTTCTCCCCCCCCCATCTCTCTCCCTCCTTCCATCCATCTAAAAGCCTCGCACTTCCACTATTGCGCACTTATCTTCCTCTCCTTATTCACTCACGCTCTTAGGTGATTGATTTTTATCTTTTTTTTTCAGAAAAGTGCAATTCAGTGCAACATTTCACTTTCGCTACCTTTATTCAAATAATCTGCCGAAACTCTACTTATTGATATCCATATCAATCCATCTAGGCGAACTCGATCCACCTAGCTGAATTTCATACAAATCCATCTGGGTGAACCGAATGCATCTAGATGGATGAAGAAGCCCTTTCGGCCTCGTGCATCTTCATTAGCGACACAGCTGGCTTTGATCGGTTGTCTTCCCTCGAAGGGGAATAGAGGAGGGGTGAGGGAGGGAGGGAGACGGAGAGAGAGATAGAGGACGGGAAATAAGAAGGGATTGACTCAGGGCGGGCTCTAACCTATTAACGTTAATTTACGGCACCCCCTTCGACCGCCTCTTCAATGTCTTAGAGGAGAAGGCTTCGATCTTTGACAGAGAGGGGAAATGGCCGAACAGTCTCCACTATGCAGATATAGTGGATTAAAAAGATCCGTCGTAAAATCATTCCGAATATGAGGCGAGAGAGCGTGCAAAAGTGAGAGAATTAGACTCATTTTGGAACGGAAGAAACTGACGGATCGGTTTATTCTACTATAACGCCAAGGACACCACTTTTCCGCTGTGGCCTATATTGCATGATGCAAAATTCACAAAACTAATCATAGAGGAGCCGTAATGGAACCTGGAATATCTAGAAAAAAAGAAGAGTTTCCCTCTCCCCTCTTCCTCATCAGTGCCGCTATTTATCTAACGTGCGAATCACTGGACCCTTCGCTCTCCCCGACCCCCCCCCTCATCCCCCTTTATTCCCTTTATCCCCCCACCCTCCCCCCTTAGCTTCCATGATGAGCGCGTCCACTCTACTGGGAAGAGCGAACTTTAGAGATAAAGGCTTGGTCGAGGGCGCCTTGAATAGAGCATTCTGTTCGGGACTTTTTGTCGGTTAGACTTCATCGTCCACAGGACAGCAAGCGATAGGCGCATAATCAATTGATAGTGAAACACACCCATAATAAAGACCCGAACGGAATGCTCTACCTCTCACAGCATTCTGCCGGTGAAGAATGTGTCTAATAGCGAATTGACCACTGTTTTTGAATTTACTCAGCAATGGCTGAACAAAAGTGCGTCAAATTTTCAGAGCGTCTTGATTTCATAGTGACGAGTTTAAGTATTTAAATTCATAATTTTCCATTCCCTGGTTTGCCCACAGGATCGGATCTTATGGGCGGAAACCGCTAATCGAACGCTCTGAACTGCTCTTCGCAACTTTATTGCTATAACCCTGTAAATATATATGAACAGTGCTCAATATACCGCCTCCCTGTGATCGGTAAATAGGAAGCGCATCCGAAAACCCGGTTTACATCCGCATTTCCGGCCGGATTCGCCGCTTTTGCCCCCCATTACCTCCTGTCGTTTCCCCTCTTAACCCCTCGCTTTCCCTCCCCTTCTTTCCTCTTCTCTCCTATCGTCCCTACGATTGCGCATACACTACATTATTTATGCACCTCGGTGTAGATACCCCTGCCTCACACACTCGCACACACACGAGACCCCGTTTGAATCCATCTGGGCATCCATGTGGGCATCCACCTGGGCATCCATCTGGGCATCCATCTGGGCATCCATCTGGGCATCCATCTGGGCGTCCATCTGGGCGTCCATCTAGCCGACTTCTCTGAAGTGTTCACCCCATTGCTCTCCCGAACACCCGAGGCTTCTCCTTGCATTTCCAAGTATGCATCTCGATAGTCCAATTACCGGCCATGTTCGTTTCGTCGTAAATAGCTGTTCCATCTCATTGTCAGAAGCAGAGCAAACCATTTGGGCGTCTTTTGGTGGGCATGCCTTAACCTCTACAGGATAGGAAACTAAAAAAATAACGCTGCTCTCCTCTACCTATTTTCACCACTTACCCCACCCCCCTCTTGTCCCTCTTGTTAGTGTCATGTTTTCACAAGAGCAACTGTTCCCGCCGCCTAATCGCTTCATAGTACCGCTGAAGAAAACAGCTCTTTCCAGCCACAACAATACTCGACCACTATCTATAGCATTAGAAAGGCTACCGAAACTGCAATTTTTCCTGTCTATAACAGGCACGTTTCGCTAAAGAAAGGTTTTCAAAATTCAGCAATTTTTTGATGGTTATGCTTCGCCTAGATACCTCATTTCCTTGTTAGAAAGAGAACCTATACCAACAAGATTGATAGATATGCAGTTTCAGAGAAACGCCGGTAAAGAGAACAAAGCGAAAGAGAATAAAATGCCAGAGAAATTAGAATTACAGGTTGAGCGTGAAACATAGCCATCAAAAGACCCGAATGGAATGCTGTCCTCTTCCTGTCTAGCCCTACCCCCTTCAGTCCTTCTTGCACCCAGAACACGACTATTACAGCGCTCTTTAGAAGCGGACCGGCGAGAGAGCGTGCGGAAGGGAGAGGGTGGGTAGAGATGCAGAGAGGGAGGGGAGGGAGGGGGAGAGGGGAAGAGATAGAGAGAGTAGCCAGAGATCGGGTGCATCTGCTCGCGAGAGACAGGCAGATTATATGCAGGACAACGCGGCCTAGGCAGGCCTTTTTGAAGGATTGCCCAACACGCCGGCCGTATATGAGTTTTATACATTTTATTTTAGATTTTATATTACATTCTAAAGGTACTATATTATTCAACAAGCTGATATTTTGTAGCGACAGTGTGGTGCCCCATCGCTTTTTCTGCTTATTGCTTGCTGATGGTTGCGTTTCAGATAACGATTATTACATCACAGTGTTCTAAATGCTAAGCGAACGAGCCAAAATGTTTAGGATACGGTGTTTTCCGTGCGAGAGTTCCTACCGAAATCAGGGTTATTTTTCGGCATCTCGTTCGCTTAACATTTTCACTGTTGTCAGAATACTGTGACATGCATTGTGCTGACGGTCCTCGTATTCAAATTTTCGTTCCGCGCATACTTGATTGCGTTATTTAGCATACGTGCACAGCCAAAAGGGCAAACCAGCGGAAGACGGAATCATTATCGTCGGAACGGGAAACGGACCAAGTTATCGCTTACGTTTCGTCTCCCTTTATAAAACGGCTATTGTCGACACAGGCAAGATGTGAAACGCAACGATGCAATTGACTGGAGCATTCCATTCGCGTCTTTTTGACCAATATGTTTCGCTGATTTCGGTGACGAGACGCGTCGCGGTTATGAATGAGGTATGAAGCGTATACCTCAAAAAGACCCGAATGGAATGCGCTAACATGACCCGTTTCCCGCTCCCTACTAGAGTGAAAAAACTGCGCTTTCAACAGCTTCTGTATCTTTCTTCTTCTTCCTTGGTTCCTCCTCTCCCCCCCACTCACTCTCAGCCTATTGCTCTTCACTGTATTCCTTCCCCTTCCCGCCCTAGCCGGAAATGGTATCGTTCGATTGTTTTCAATCGCCCATTTTCCCCACATTTCTCGCTTTTCTCGATTTTTTCCTCCCTCTTTATTCTCTCATTATCGCATCTCCACCTCCTCCAAGGCCCAGCTTCATTTGGAAAGTTCGCCAATATAAGACCAAACAACGACCTGAATCGAAAATACGCGTCATTGCCGCGGGCGATCTTTGACGTGTCAGGAAAGGCAACAAATACCTCCGTTTTATGGTTGATGAAAAATGTTCCGTCAGTTGCCGTCATTCCTATTTTTGACAGGAAGAGAGTCCAGACAAAGCAGGAATGAGTTTGGTGATCGACCTTCTCTCCGTCATTAATAACACCGAAACAGCGAGCCTGGCCTACTTTTCATCTATGCCTTAGGGTTATCGTAGAGGCACTTCGTGACTAGTCTGTTTCCCTGCTCCCATACCACGTTCGAAAGCGGCAATAGCTACTTTCACGCTCAACACGCACTTCCGCGAAGTCGCCTTTCACTCAACTTTTAAAGTTCTCGCCTCTTCTTCCAAAGTTCATCATATTTCTAAGAATACGCTTCGTCGCCGAGAAATGACTAACAAGCTCTTCGCGAAGGCTTTTTCCCCCATCTGCCGTGACTTCATTTCAGTTTGCGATAACCGCCTAACTGTGCGCTACAAAGTCTTGCACGCAACTGTGCAGGTGCATGGGCTATTTTTGGACTGATGAGGGGTACAAAATAGGAATGGCTAAAATCGGGCTCAAAGGGAAACTGCTGCTTACTAGAGTGCTGCTGCGGGTTTTATTCATTGACATTTGTATGATGATAATTCATTATGAGCGTCAAAATCAAATATAACTGTTAGAAAATGTGCACACCTCTAAGCCTTACCTTGTATAGGAGTATCGCAGTACTACAAGACCCACAACGAAGCAGAGAAAGTGTTGAGAGGCGGTCGTGTAAGTAATATGAGTTACTTGGGAGGGAGGCAAGAGTGGAGAGAGACAGAGAGGATGAAGAGAAATTGGAAAGATGCGAGTATTGTGACGAGCGACACTGCTCGGGATATACGTGTCGCGTTTTCTCTCTCTCTCTCTCTCTTTCTTTTCTTGTCCATTTTATACCTCTCAACTAGAGCCGTCGAATCGAGTCTTTTTTCGTGGTTATTTGGAACGTTCTAAGTGATAGAAATAGAGAATTTTAGAATATTCATTATTTGCTGTAAAGTAAGCTAATTTACCTAAGGAGAGGCATGACCGTTTCGCCTCCTACCGCCAGACGGTCATGCCACCACTCGGGGCGGAGGCTCCTCAGTGGAGACCCCGAGTGAGGCTAAGGTATAGATGAAAATATAGGGAAAGTTTTACCTAGCCTAATAATAACTAATCCCAATCACACTACCTAGTTCCCACCAAGAAATCGGCACCTGACATCCTCCATCGAATATAATCGAAAACGTAGAATAGAAGAAAATTGAAGAATATAGGTGTAGATAGAGAGAGAGAGAGTTGGAGAGAGAAGAGAGATGATAGTGCGAAGAAGGAAGGAGCGAGACGCAAAGGAGGGAATAGCTTGGCAATAAGGTGCGAGGATGTGTGTGAGAGCTAGGGAGAGAATGGACGAAGGAGAGAGGAATCGGTACATCACTCTAATAAGAGTCTTACTGTATCTGCAGAGTCAAATCCGTATTTGTAGGAGATGGAAGGATTGCGACTTATAGTCTTAAGCGTTTTTCCCAATACAAGATAAAAAGGGTAGCCGTTGGTCAGAAATTGCTGATATAGTTGTTTGATTCGGTAAATGAAATGTTGCGTGGAAGAACAGTTACGATATATTCTAACTAGTTCACCGTGTAGGGTGGTTAGGCCTATCCTCAGAGGTATATTCGATGTGAAGTGACGGTATCTAATAACAGTAAAAGCGTAAGCATCAGTCTTATTGTAGAGATTAGTACATATGCGCCGATTATCAGTTACCGTAACCACCAAGTCCAAGAAGTCTGCCTTATCATTGGAAGTGTTGGTTCTTTCTAAAGTTAAGGAATTATGGTACATAGACTTAGTCACTTCGATGAACGAATCTACTTCACTAGAAATATGAATGATATCATCAATGTATCTAAAGGTACGGTCAAGGTGGTAAGAAAGTACATTCCCTTGTTTGATATTTTTCATAATGTAGTCGAATTCCGTATATGCTAGTGTGAGGTCAGCTATCTGAGGTGAAGCATTATTACCTTGAGGGATTCCACTATTCTATTTGTATATGATACCGCCATAAAGAGCAGAGCTACTGTTCAGAACATACTTGAGCATCATAGTAATGTCACCTAGCAAGTAACAACGACCTTTGCTCCAATCGTTTTGTATATGTGACTCTCGTACCATTGACGCTTATGAACTGGAAACGACTGTTTCTAAAGCATAAGGAGTAAGCTGTGGATTTTCTTCTCTGCTATTATACGCACCCGTGATGAAGCGGAATTTAATAGGAGATTTGTGAATCTTAGGAATACCATAAATTCTAGGTAAGCTGGATTCGTCAGGGATAGGTATGTGATAGCTTTGTGCACGACGCAGATGAGACGCTATGATAGCGTCCCGATCAGCATCAGGCACTGGCTGATATTAGTACGAACCGAATCCGAATTCAAATTAAGTTCTTCTTCCATGAATTGAACGTAAAGCTTCTTACAAGTGTATGAATAATTATTACTTGCTTTGTCAATAGGAGTTACTACAAACCATCTGTGCAACGTTTTAACTGAGTTCAGAGTACGAAGATTAGGTATTTCAGTATATCTCTGGAATCTTTGCAAGTATTGGTCAAAGCGGGGAATAACAGCATCCGCAATAATTGCGGAAACTTGACCAGTAGCTTGTCGGGTCCATTTATAACGTTTGCGAGAGTTGGAAAGCATGCGAGAGAGACCATTGACTATGTTTCTTTTTACCTCTTCAATAGAATGTTTCATGTATTACATAAAGCCATCAATGTCCTGCTGATACTGAACTAGATGAAAGATAACCATAAAAAAGGACCTGATTCGACGGCTCTACTCTCAACTGCCCCCCATACCCACTAGCTCTCAACCCTACAGGTGCCCTCCCTCCCCTTGACAACCTCTCCACACGGTCTTTGCATCATCCTTCATCCCCATCTATCTTACTCTCCCTCTCTTCATCTTACCTCTTCTGCTCTCCCTCCCGCCTACTATCTCCCTCCCTTCATTCTGCCTCCGCTCCTCAATCTCTGCCTTCGCTTCTCTTTTCTCACTTTCTCTCAATTCACAACCACATCCCGAATAGGCAGAGAGGCAGTGCAGCATCGTTGCGGAATTTCCGCACATCCTCCCTCAGTCTTTTCTATGGGTCTCTCTTCTCCCCCACCCACCCCACCCCTTCTCTCTATTCCTATTCGAGTCCTCTTCATCGCCTTCTCTGCATCCCTTTTCATGCTTTCTTGCCTCTCAACTCCCTCCCTCTCTTTTCCCCTCCCTCTCATACTTCGATCAGTATCCATTGTAGCGCGACGTCGTTAACATATTGCATCTTTTCTCGCGTGGGAAGCGAACGAGAGAGCAGAAAGTACACTCAGCGAAAACACCCTAGCCGGCTAGGGAATAATTCTCCACCATACGGTACCACTGCGAAAATACCCTAAGCATTCAGCCTCTCCCTACTACTTACGTCTCTTTTTTCTTAAATATATTAGAGAACTTTCAGGCAATAGTTTTTTTGAAATTTTGCGACTATTTTTTCTCATATGTTTAGCTCATGAATCAATAAGAAGAAGAAGAATAATAATAAGAAGAATCTGGACAACCCCTACTGTTCCCCACGTTTTTCGAATTGCATTCGCTGCTTATCCTGGTTAATCACCGTTTTAGATTAGCCAAAACATTCCCGGCAGCTGCAGTGCCACGATACGTTGTTTTTTTCTCTATCCACTGCTTGGAATGATATAGAAATTATTCTTAGATGAAACAGTTCCTTCAGTAAGCGCATTCCTACTCTTTCTGCGCACTCGTCGGAAGTAGGAATGGCGTCACTGACGGAACGGTTTCCTCAACCTTTCGTTCCTACAAAGATAACAGCAAAAACTATTCCGTAGAGCATTCCATTCAGGCAATCGCTTATTGTTTTGTGGTGGTCAAAGCGACGCTCATCTCTTGAAATGTACCCTTCGGCCAGGCAAATAATGGTTTTCGAGTCCACGCGGTAGCGCATAGCGCATTCTGTGGGGTGCGGGAGACTAGAGTCTCCCCTCTCTTTCCCCCCGTTCTCTGCATGTTCTCTGTCCTCCCTGTCTCTAAATGCGGATACTACTTCCTACGCCTTTTTCTGCTATATAGGGAAGCAAAAAAAAGTTTTATAAATGTGCGTTTTTCCTTGGAAAATTTCAATAAATCTATTTTCTATTTACCTGAACGAACCGATCGTATTTGTAGATGGCTGTTGCTGTTCTGGCTAGGTTGCGCAACCATGGAAATGGTTCCCCCCACACTTTCCCGCTCTCTAGCTCTTCTCGTCTTGCCCCTTCTCATCTGCTCACCATTGTCTACGCAGAAATAGCCGGACGATCTCCCACCTTTTCCTGTGGGGAATTCCCTTAAGTTTACGCCCCTGTTTTAGATTTTTTTGTAATGCTTTTTGCTAATTAGGCACATTTTGCAGCCAAAGTCATTGAAGGACCGGTATGTTCCGGTATATTCCGCTATGATTGCGAAATCAAAAAAAATGATTTCGCGATCACGCTAAACTTAACCTAAATCTGGCGGGTGCCCCGTAATTCCCTTTCTTGAAATCTTCAGAAGGTTGCGGTGCTCCGTAACGGAGTTTCAGGAATGGATTGCGCGTTGTGGTTCTGAACGATGTATGGAAACACGTACGCCAAAAGGACCCGAATGGAATGCTCTAGTACTCACCTCTTACCTCCCTCTGTTCCACCACTTGTCAGCCCCGCAACAAACGACCCTCTCTCTCTGCTTCTCTGCTTCTCTGCTTCTCTGCTTCTCTGCTTCTCTGCTTCTCTGCCTCCTCCCCCCTCCCCCTCCGCCCCGTTGTTTATGGTCTCTTCCGCTCTGTCGTGCATCGTCGACTATTCAGATGCAAACAGCTTCTCTCTCCCTCTCTGTCTCCCCTCTAACAACAATAAGACTGCCCTCTGCACTCTATTACCCCCTCCAGCCTACCTACTAGAGCTGTCGAATCAGGTCTCCTTTTTATGGGTATCTTTTATCTAGTTCAGCATAAGCAAGACATTGATGGCTTTGTACATGAAACATAACATGAAACATAACCACGAAGAAGACTCGATTCGACGGCTCTACTACCGACATCTCTCTCTTGTCTAGTGCAGCGCTACGCATAGCAAAACAATTACAACTTCTTACTAACTTAATTTCCGTTTCACTATCTCTAGAATAACCAGTTTCGATCATTTCGCGTGCGCGAAGTCGCGAAACTTTGCAGCATGAGAGCTATGGTTGAGGAAAAAGTTCCATCATTTGTTCTAAATTTTTTTCTTGTCTTATCTATGCATTTGCTTGTGAGAATGCAATAAAGTTATTATCATAATTTCTGTTTGCGACGAGAGACCGATGCGACCTGAGTACCGTGTACAGTAAGAATGCGTTGACCGACAGATAGGTGGACTGTTTTTATATTAAAAAAACTTATAACTTATATAGACTGATAAATTGACGAAACCTTTTCCCTCAATAATAACGAGCTTGCTGCCATATTCTTCTATATCTATAAACTGCCCACGTGCTCTCCTATCTACACTTTTTTAAAAATATTTTTTTTAATATTTATATCTTTTTATATCTATAAACTGCCTACGTGCCCTCCTTTCTACTACCCCCCCCCTACCTCTATCTCCCCCCCTGTCCCATCTTCTTTGCTATTCTATCTTTCTCGCCTCTTTTCCTCCCCTCTCGCGCCTCTCCCTCCCTTGCTCATTCAGCCTGTCTTATTTCGAGGGACTCGCGCCTATGGAGATATGCGATATGCCCATTCGCCACTTCCGCATTATCTAGCCTTTTTCCGTTTTTTTATCTGCGCAACATAATATATAATGATGCTCGGGTTTAGTCTAATCCACGATTTGCTAACCCGCATGCCACTTTATCTTCATTTCGACGAGTTGTTATTCAGAGATTTGCATAGCTTCTGTCTTCATTCGACCCTCTCACTAGATTTCTACCATTCCGATTGATCTCAGAGCCTCGTATACTCAAGGAGCGACCCCCTCGATTCCCTCTTCCCCCTTTCTCAACCCCACTCCACCCTCACCAGGGCATTCAAAATGCACAGCACAACCTTTCCTTTCCTGCTCCTAGCTCTCTCTAGATATCTCTTTCCCCCCCCCCCTTCTCTGTCAATGACCCCCTCCATATCCTATCCACGCAGGCCTTTCTCCATTTTCGGTAGACGCGCTCATCCACCCTCAATGAGACCCGCTTCTTGCTCTGCTTCTCCTCTTCTTTCCAACTCGACTGATCTGGATTAGAGCATGTGATTAATGTCTTTTTGACTAATATGTTTCGCTGCTTTTGGTGACGAGACGCGCCGCGGTTACTAATGATGTATGAAACATAGACATCAAAAAGACACGAATCACATGCTCTAATCTGGATCTATAATACTGTCCCCGTTATCCGAACCTGTCTTGCACGAAGACAAGTGAAGTTCTCAAAGTTCTGTAGCCGTGCTCCAATAGATAGTAGTTCCCACACGAATCATGGTGCGCGACCGAAAATAAAGCCATTTGCTGGGGCGGTAAATCAATGATAAATCTTGACCGCGGCAATTCCAGTCGGAAATTACTCCTTCTGTACGACTGCCGCAAGCAAGGCTTTGCTTTGGATAATATTGGAAGATTTCTCTTTTTGCTTGTTCAACCGTCAACGAAAGCAGTTGAAACAAGACGTTTCTATCCACAGTGTTCTGACAACAGTCAAAATGTTAAGCGAACGAGATGCCGAAAAATAAGCTTGATTTCGGTAGGAACTCTCGCACGGAAAATACCGTATCCTAAGCATTTTGGTTCGCTCGCTTAACATTTAGAACACTGTGTATCTATCTTTTTCATAGAAGCGGATAGTGAGTGGATAGTTCGTTACTATGCAGAGAACGAGTCATAATAGTCGTCATACGGAATAGCGACATCTCCGGTCCTCCGAACTCTTAAATAGCGTTAAAAACTATGCTATTTCACCCTGATTTAGCGTAATTCACGACGAGATAGCATAAGTTCGCTATTTTGGGAATTTACGCATATTACACCGTGTTGGAGGACCGGAGATGCTCTATGCATGTTACGACGTCTGCCCTTGCAACATTCCATTGGCCATCCCAACCCACTCCGACCCCCCTCCTTCGTCATGTCACATTGTCTGCATACTCTATCAGGGACAAACTCCACACGCCTTTCTAGATCGTGTCTCTCTGGGTCTCCATGACGCGTATGCTCCAACTCGCAATGAATGAATGAACCGGTTCGGCTAACCGACGATTATCATAGGAACGATCAAGTAATAGGCGTCGAAAGCATGCTTATTCCGTATTTCGTATCATATCGCGTCGCGGTTGTGCGCAATTTACTTTGGCCAAAGTATAATACAAGATCTCAAGGCATTTCGTGATCAACCCAGTTCCGTAATCATGACGTCAGAGCGCCCCTGGCAATGAATGAGCTGATCCGAGCAGCGAGTCATGGAGGAGAGGGTAGGGGAGGGGAGAAAGGGCGAGGCGACAGTTGTCATGATGAATACTCCACTCTATCTTGCCCGAGGCACAGCATCCCTCCTCCTTCGCATGCCCCTGTTTTGCCTCTCTCCTCTAATCTTGACCCGACCCTAAGTTCGTTCCTCGATATCGTGCACTATTAGCTCATTCACCTCACAGTTGCTGGCTAGGTAGAATTCCCATGATTATGTTTAGTACAAGCGCCAAAACGTTTGGCATATTTCCGTTTCGAGTTTTCCCCATTTCCTACCTGTGACGCGCACCCCTCTCCTTTGAGAAAAAGTCATTTGGCGGTTGTCTCGGATCTCTTTCCAAGAAATATGATAATTTTGATGTAAATAACGAACGTCAACGATTCGTGCACGTTTTTGAAACATGTTGCCTACAAGTATGTCAAACTTCATGGCGCTTGTAATAACCACAGAGCGGAACGCTCATGCTCAACTCTACCATTATGCCTTGAAGGAGGAAGATCGCATTCGGCTATGTACTCTGATATCACAACATGCCATTTACTCTTACAAGCCTACTACGATTAAGCTCAGATTTGCTCTTCTCTAGAGATGCGCAGGCTGGTCATTAAAATGATTATATTTTTTATTAATCGCGACGGTCACGTCGCCAAAAGTAATGACGCATTTTGGCCAAACTAACCCGTCAGCACAACTCTACCATTTTCCGTGCAACTGGACTATTCCTAGTTCGCCTAATCTTCGCAGGACCATTGTTGGTCCTTCTCTTTCTCAGTCTTCCCCCTCCTCGGTCACTTGTCGATGCTTGATTGTTCTGTTGTCTTGAGTCCTCAGAAGCAGGCGCTGACATCATGCCCACAACTTGTAAGACATCGAACGAGCGGGAGGATGGGGAACGGAGATGGTGATTAGCCAAATCAACGGGGGGACGACTCGGTCGCGGAGAGGGACGGAAGCAACCTTAGCCGACCGATTGTTGCGTGTATCATTCTGATATGCATAGTGGATTAAAAAGATCCGTCGAAAAATCATTCCGAATATACGGCGAGAGAGTGTGCGAAAGCGAGAGTATTATGCTCATTTTGGAACGAAAGAAACTGACGGATCGCCGTTTACTCCACTATATGACAACCGCTTCGCTGAGTTTCACCTGTATAGTGGAATAATCGGCGATCCATCAGCTTCTTTCGTTCCAACATTTTCTCACTTGTGCACAGTCTCTCGCGTTATATTCGGAGTGATTTTCCGACGGGGATCTTTTTAAACCACTATATCTTGGTGATTTGGTGAGCCAGTACCCCGTGGTTTGGTGAATCGGCTTGCCAACTCCAGAGGATATTATGATGCGGGGAACGTTCGGACGGGAGGTGTAGGTATCTAGCTTACATAGTCTTTCCCGCCAAGACAATCTCATAAAGCGCGCATCATTAGCAAGGCGCGACATATTCAGAATAGAGCGCACGATTCGCGATATGTTTCAAGCAATGCATACATCGCCCTGCCCTTTGGAGCATACATTGATAGTGAGCATAGATCGTATTATTTATTATTG
This sequence comes from Micoletzkya japonica, assembly GCA_900490955.1. Lineage (NCBI taxonomy): Eukaryota > Metazoa > Nematoda > Chromadorea > Rhabditida > Diplogasteridae > Micoletzkya > Micoletzkya japonica. The sequence continues at coordinate 16,408 of LS884219.1, forward strand.
ACGGAAACGTTCCGTCAGTAAACTCATTCCTACCTTTTCTGCACTCTCTTCATACCGCTCCGCTCTCTCGTCGGAAGCAGGAATGAGGCAACTGACGGAGGAACATTTTCTTCAACCATATTAGTGGAACGCCCTTTTCACTGCGTCGCAAGTCTCTGCACTAAGAATAGCCCCGATTAACGTTCTCTCGTTCAACTTCTTCTATCTTCTATTCTTATCCCTCGGCGCATTTCGAGTCAGTCCTTCGCTCCTTTCGTTAGGTGACGTCCCATCTCTGCCCTTCCCTCGTTCTCTCGTCCTGTCTTCTTCTTCTTCTTCTTCCCCTTACATATAGTGGAATAAACCGATCCGTCTGTTGCTCTGATTCCAAAAAAAATCCAAAATCCAATTCGCGGCCACTTTTTCACACTTTCTCGCCTTATATTCGGAATGATTTTCCGACGGATCTTTTTAATCCGCTATTTATACATACGTTTTATCCACACTGAAACAGAGAAACGTGAATCGTCAAGAATGATACAGATGAAAGCTGCAGGGGTATAAGAGAGCTAGTCCGGGCTTCTTCTCTTTTACTCTATCTTGTAACTGTGCGTTCTTCTTTCATCTGTATCTTTTATTTCTTTGAAAATTAGCAATAAATCTGTTTACCTATATTCTTCGCTTTGTCACTCACGTGAATCCGTTCCCCCTCTCTTCTACCCTCGTCTTCCTCCCCTCTCACTCTTATTCCAATCTCTTTGTTCCTCGATTCCTCTTCAAATCTCCTCCTCCTCCTCCTTCAAATTATCTCCCCTCCCTGCTTGTTGTTCGAGTCTGGTTGGAGCGAGAACAAGAGGGAAGGGGAAAGTGAGTGGCTGCGGACCATATCCACGACCACGGCAACCACAAGTCGACTTTCGCCAATAAGAACTGCGTTTATTATGGACGAAAAAGAAAAAAATTGTCCTCGCTACCTAGTTGTAACGTTGTATTATTATGCTACTTTCTTTGTTCCATCCTCTTTAATTTCATGTTCACACCATTCTTTTGCATGATAAATATTATTATTATTAAGTTCCTTTAGTAAACTCATTCCTACTTTGTCTGCGGTCTCGTCATGCAGCTCAGCGTTCTCGTCGTAGATATAATAGGAATGCTGCAGACTGACGGAACATTCTCCTAAACCATATAGAGATCTGCAATCGAGTCCCCTTCAAACGTTTCACTGCTTTGCGTGACTAGTGTGGTACAGAAGCGAAGCTTATGGGCCCCGCATAGGCAGGCCGACCTATCTACTCTTCGTAGATCGCCGGGTGCTTTCGTTTTGCTGTGACAGAGTAAAATGATCCGACGGTCGTCTCATTCCAATTTCTGACGAGAGAGCGAGTTGTATGAAGAGAGTGCAGACGAAGTAGGGAATGAGATTACGGACGGATCTTTCTTCGTCAACAATAGGTAGGTTGCAACTGTGCTCCGCGAGACTGACCATATATGGTATATACATCATATAATTATAATTCACGTGTGCTCGCCTTGATTTGAGAAAGTCTTCGTGACCAGGAGGCAAAACACGCGCTGGCTGCGTGTAAATGTCGCCCTTGCTACCGCAGCATTTATGCGTCCCCCGAGTCCGCCCTCTCCTGAAAGATGCATGCGGTCTTGCGATGATTTCACGCACATATCTGGTTTAGGAAACCGATCCGCCCGTAAACTCATTCCTATGATTGATGAAAATGTGCCATCAGTAAACTGATTCCTACGTCGTCTGCACTCTCTCCATACCGCCGTCTTGTCTGATATAGCAATAAGAACCCATTGCCGATCTTTGATGGATGCATTTCGTTTAGGAAACTCTTTTGTTCCTTTTTCCGTGGGCTCTCTTATAATAGAAGACCCAAATGCATACATTTCGTTTGGACATTTTGTTTGCTTTTTTTTCGAGTGCTCTCTAATAATAGAAGACGCAAATGGTCAGCTCTTTCCAACGCTCTATCTCCTCTTTCTCCCATCATACGGCCCTAAAACCGAATTCGGGGCGTCTCGCGCTTATTTTGACAGTAGCGAGAAAAGAGGAAAGAGAGTGAGAGGGAGGGGGGAGAGTGGGGAGATAAGTTATGCAGGAACGGAACCCTGCGGCCGAACGACAACAAACCTATACCGGAGGGCTTTGGTGGTGGTGGTGGTGTGTCTGGCGGGTGCGCCGAGTGCGTCTCAGAGGACGATGTTTACGCACGTCTATATACCGGACCGCGCTGCGGATACCGCCTCATCGTGATTAAAGTCGGGGGTTCGGTCCCGATGGCTCTTCGTATATCGCCTCTCTCTCTCTCGTTTCTCTCCTTCTCTCCACTTTTGTTATCTCGATCGATCCTCTCCCTCAGCCTCTCTTTCGCTACTCACAGCTGCTTCTGGCTGCCAAGCCCATTTTTCCTGATCAACCGGGACCGAATCTCTTTCTCTCTTCTCCCTCGTTCCCCCCCCCCCCCCGCTCTTCCCTCGCTCCTCTCCCCTCAACTACCTCGTATCCCGCGCTCTTCCCTCCCTACTTCACTTCATGTTCTCTATTCGTGTCGCCATGTGTTCTATTCCTTCCCCCTTCCCCCTCCTTCTACTCTCCGATCGCATACATATTCCCTACACAACATTCGAATGCTTTCTCTTCTGTGTGCGATTCTTTCGGCAGATCAACGTCTCTTACTTCTCCTCATTTCGCAAACGAATCTTTGCTTTTTCCATCATTCCTTCCTTCTCGGTAGATTCCCCTAGACCCGTCGTCCTTGCTACGCCACTCAGTTTCTCGACTACCTGTATCATGGTGAATGAACGCCGCGCAATGCTCAAACTATAGTGGAATAAACGGCGATCCGTCCGTTTCTTCCGTTCCAAAATGAGTCTAATTCTCTCACTTTCGCACGCTCTATCGTCTTATATTCGGAATGATTTTACAACGGATCTTTTTAATCCACTATATTTACTCTCTCATTTTCAGTTGACGCGTTGAAACGCGTTGAAACGCGTTGAAGCTTTCCCCCCATTGTCTCACAAAGCCCCCGTTTCTCCTTCTCTCAACTCCGTGCTAGTTTCCATGTCCGAGCGCCCGTCAGTCAGTCAGTCTCACCTCACCTCTAGGCTATCTGTTCTCTCGTCTCGTTTGTTATCCTCTTTACGTTGCTTGCTCTTACTCCCTACTCTCCAATTCTCCACCGGCTATTCCCGCCTCAGTACCGTAATTAGCGCGATACTCCGCTCGTTGTTTGTACATCACAAGTAGAGCGTTGTCGACGTGGTTGTGTTTGTTTCAGGCTGTATATAAAGGGACAGCCTCTTCGCTTATATCGACTCGGGTGAAGCTTATTCATCAAAAAGATCCGTGCGAAAGTTCCTACCGAAATCTGGGTTATTTTTCGGGGCATCTCGTTCGCTTAACATGTTCACTGTTGTCAGAACAAACTGTGATCGTCCCCCTCCTCTCCTGTTCTCTCGCCCTCCTCGTCTATATCTGTATGCGAGTGGCGGTTTGTTATTATCCCCGCCGGAGTCTATTCATTTCATTTCACGCGCTCACCGTCTCCCTTGCTTCTCCTTCTGGCTTCCCTCTCTTACGTCCCTCTTAGTTCTTACCTCCCTCTTACCTCTCCCCACTCTCCCCCCGAGGGTGGGGAGAGGTAACAGGCCTCCTTCACCAGCCTTTTGTCGCCTTTTCTCTCGTCAATACCGCGAATTTAGTAAACGAGGAAAAAGAAGAGGAAGCGGGGGGGGGAAGTGGGAGCGAAAGAGAGTAGTTGTTTTGTGGCTACCAGCTGTATGTGTATGTGTGTTCCTCTGTGAAAGCCTTCCCTTCTTCTTCTTCTTTTTCTTCTTCTTCTACTCTCTCTCTCCCACCTCACTGTCAGATTGTCAGACTACCGACGTACGGTTTCGCAGTCAACCATTGATTGATTGATTGATTGCTTTATCCAAACACTTAGATAGCAAGGCAATGTTAATATCAGGCAACGACACAGTACAGCCTATAAGTAAGCACAAGAGAGCTTTCTAAAAGCTCAATATCGCGCATTCTTTACTTGTTCATGCTTTTCTATCAGTACGCTGTCATCGAATAAGCGGGCCTTTATATTTTCTGCGTGAGCCTCTTCAGTGTGAGCCTTCACAGCTTTCCACCAGAATATGCTTTAGAGGATTTAGCACTTTTGCGTCAGGTCCAGGCCAATCTGCACTAATGTTTAACGCATTATGAGCCCACAATTCATATAGCTTAACTTTTTTGAATTCATAATTTTCCATTCACATGACCGTATCCTGGGCGCGGAAACCGCCGTTCGCTATTATGGCCCTTGGAATCCTCCATTCACCCACTCTTTAATTTCGTCAGATTAGATGAGAAGAGTAGTAGCTGTGAGACTTAGCTATCCGCCTCGTATCTAGCGAATCGGTTGTAGGTTGGGTCGCAGACGTGACCGGTCTCCAAAAACGCCCTGCATTCCTCGCCACACCCATCCCAGTCCAAGTTGTCATGCGCTTACTTACGGAGCTCTTCCTCTTCCCCTTTTAGTAAGAGAGAGAGAGAGAGAGAGAGTGCGGCGGGAAAACGACAATAACTTTCAAGATCCTTCTCCCTCTCTCGCCTCCTCCCTTCACAAGCATTCGTTCCGTCATACCGCCTGCACTAGATGCGGCACAACAACAGCAACCGAGTTTGCGGTCATTCCTCATATTTTTCGCGTGAGAACGATCCCGTCCGGTAAATAGGTAGAGGTGCTTCTTCTGATGCCCCGGGGCTCTGCGCGTGTCGCCTAAGGCACACTGCTCTCCGCACGTGTCGATTGCGGCCATTGACGGTACAGCCTGGAGGCTATCTTTTGATGCTTCTGAACCTCCTCTTTACTATGGACACAAAGGGAGAAGCAAAAAACGCCCCGGTACTGGTGTAGAGTAGAGCCGTCGAATCAAGTCTTGTTCGTGTTATGTTTCATGTATTACTACATAAAGCCATCAATGTCTTGCTTATACTGAACTAGATGAAAGATACCCATAAAAAGGAGAGCTGATTCGACGGCTCTAGTGTAGAGCTTCAACTTGACTTCGATCCTGCTGCGAAGGTTTTGTTCTTTATAGAGCATTCTATTCGGTTATTGTGATGATTATGCGCCATGAAGCTCAGAATAAGGAGCTATACAAATCGATCGTGAAACGTACATCAAAAGACCGGGAATTAAATAATCTATTCTTCTTGTGAGGATTGTGGAGAGAGAGGGAGATAGATGGAAGGAAAGGTGGAGTTCCTTTCGCTTGTCATACTCGGCTATACGAGAGAGAGGAAGGAGGGAGAAAGTACCGCGAATTGCCTATTACCCTACTCGATACCCACCTTCGTTCGGCTCTACCCGTATATCCTCCTTCTTTCTTGTATGTAATCGAGCCTCGTCTGCGGCTCTCCAATCCACTTATGATCACACTCTTCCCGAGTCTCTCAGTCTCTCTCTCTCCATATCTCGCTCGCAAGACTCGCCTGTCTGCTCCCATCCATCTCACTTCTTTCTGAACGATCATCTGGCTACGTTTCCTTGGCCTACGATCGTAGCTTACGATCTTTCTATGCAACTTTGTCAATATCAAGCCCGCACCCAGGCAACTCATTCCACCGTCGGTACTTGTTACTAGGATTCTATTTTTCCTCCTTGTCCCGGTTATGTTTCACTTTTCTATAAATTCCAGAGCATAGTTACAGATCGTGAACACTGAAATATAGCCGTGAAAAAACGTCAGAAACAGAAACCTACTTAGAAACTTTTTAGGTGATAGAATTTGTGATAGAGATTTTATTATTTGCTATAAAGTAAGTTATATGTAATCGCGCCTCGTCTGCTCACAGTGTTCTAGATGTTAAGCGAACGAGCCAAAATACTTTGGGGATACGGTGTTTTCCGTGCGAGAGTTCCTACCAAAATCAGGGCTATTTTTGCGGCTTCTCGTTCGCTTAACTTATTTTCACTGCTGTCAGAACGAACACTGTGTGCTACTTGTTAGCCGTTTGCTCACCTAATTCTCATTTTGCCTATTCGATTCGACCACCCTGTTATACCCCCTCAAAGCATTTTGCACCCTCTCGCCTTGTCCGTCCCCCCTTTTCCGCTTCAGCTAGTGGACAGGAAGCGGTGAATTTGTAATCAGTGTGTTCGCGCTGCCTTTTGCACTAGGGGTTCTGCTTTTGCCGCTTTTCCACGGTTATATGTTTCAGCTTTCTGGCTCTGTAGCCATATCCCGGTATTTATAGCAGCCTGAAGCATAACTGAGGAAAAGCGTCAAAAAGAGAACCCTATTTTGCATTGCCGCTACCCCGCTCCCCATACAGATAGATAGATAGGTATTTAAGCATTTACATAGAAACGCAGCGCGAAAACAAATGAAAATAGAGGGACAAGAGTGAAAGCTCGCAGGAAGATTATTAGCATTCATTACAAAGTAAAAAAAATTACGAATCACGAAACTCGCCACTCCCGTTCCTTTTTTTTCTCCCATTCCCTCCCATCCCTCAACGACCGCCCATCTACACCTGTCGCCTCATTTAATATATATATTGAAATAGACCGATCCGTCACTTTCGTTCGTTCCCAAAATGAGTGTCTAATTCTCTCACTTTTGCGCACACTCTCTCGCCTTATATTCGGAATGATTTTCCGACGGGGTTTTGATCCACTGTATAACTCTATATTCTGCCTAATATAATGCAGCACCGTGGATATTTGTATTGGAACTTTTCTTTGCTCTATAGGTATGCTAATCTGAAAATAGATTGAGCATAGAATGAGAAGCATCTAGGTTGAGCCAGGTTGTTTGAATACATCCGACGCAATTTATGGCCTACGAGCCTTCCATCCTTATGATTCACGACCCTCCTCCTTTCGCTTACCTCTTCTTTCGCCATCAATGAACCGTGATTCCGCAGCTATTGACGTTGACTTTTCTGACCACATACGTGATGCGATGATAGTAGAGGCTTGAAATCGGCTACTTTTCGACGATATCTTTGGCTGTTTTGGTGGCCACACGCGGCGCGCTTTTGAATGATGTGCGAGACAAAAGCATCAAAAGTAACCGATGTGAAACCTCTAGATGATGGCTTGCACACTGCATGCCTGCTGATATCTATGCTTGTGTTGCCGTATCCCGCGCTAATCTGCAGAGACACCACGCGAGATATAATCCGTTTGGTCTCTGTGGCGGGTGGATTTTTCTGTGAAAGATCGCCGCAGTTTTCGGTCTATCTTGAGCATATGTCGTTCGGGTCTCCTTCATGGCTGGGCTTCACGATAAGCTGAACTCCTCTCATCAATAGGAATGAACACCGCCGATATCTTCTTTAGCGACAAATAATTCTGCGCTGACTTGAACGACTTGAAGTCGAGACTCCCCTTCAAAGTGGCAATTATCAATGACGGGGGTCGCTGTTCGTAGATCTCTTGTTCACCATATTCTCTGGACTCCACTCACTCTTGCCTTGTAGTCCCTCGAGTAATACGAGCTGCCCTCTGCTCTCTCTCTCTCACTTTTCCTTGCATAATCCACCATCATCATCTACGAGTACTCCATGCTCGACTCCGTGCACCCACTCCCATTCTCCAATGTTCGCGACCCGCGTTGTTCCTCGTTGACCTATCCTGTACCAGAGTTGCGCTAACTCGGAAAAACCTTAACCATATAGAGCAAAGCTATGGCAACAAGGATCACCTCGAAAAGGCGCGTATGACTTTTCGTGTTCGCCCACCCTCCAACCCTCCACTCGCCTTCCACTCAGTAGCCTCGAGTAGTTTTCTCAACTAACCCGATCGCATTGCCCGAAGTCGTCATTGGACTCTATCATCGACGAGGACCCTTCAAGCCGTACCGCTTACCGCCGCTGTCCTTGATCCGGCTCGGCTTTCAATTAGGTCCCCCCCTTATCGCCTTTCATCCTCGTTCTCGGCACATTTGCCTCCCCGGCCCCCGTCTTTAACTGCATTAGCCGTTCGCTGCGTGCCCTTCTTTTGGCGGATGTTGGTTGTTTCCAACTCTTCCCCGGTCCTCCTTTGCATAGGCTAAGCCTCCCCTCCTTTTACTCCTTCTTGCTAGGACCGTGAGAAGGAATGTTCCCTTCCCCCCTCTTGCTCTAGTTGAGTTCGCAGAGTGCATAATTCAGCGAATCTCCTCCCTTGTTCGCCTAGACCGTGCCTCGTCTGTACTATATCTCTCCATCGAAGAGATTTCTCACCCTTCTTCTTCAGTACTCACTCCCATGACCCATTTTTGATGGTTTAGTATTCACCTCTAAGCAGTCTCCTATTGCATGCAAAAGTACCTAGCCCCTGAAGAGTACCCTACACTGAACGAAATACCCAGGCACAAGGAGCCAAATTCAAGCACTCCTTTACTCCAAATGACCCGTCTAATTTCAAATGTACCTCAGCCAGTCCACGTAAAATTGAGCCCATAAGGCGTAAATCTGGGGTCGTTTCACTCAGTGTAGATAGGTACCTTGATCAGCGGGGACCTCGCGGTTCTCTTCGTCTCCTCCTAATCTCATGCACCTCCTCTCGTTGACTTGTCAGCCAACCTTGTTAGCCCCCCCGTTGAACATTTCTCTCCCCCCCTACTCTCCCCTTTCCTCTTTCTCTCCTTCTCCTTTCTTCTCGGTTCTCATGTGAATGTACTATGTGTCTTGCCCCTTATCGTCATCGCTCTTCTGTCTCTCAACCCACCCCATCGTTCCTAATTATAGCCGATGTTCGATAATCGAACCTCAAGTGCTGCCCATTCCCTCGCACCCTCAGCCTCGTGCCAGATGACCGCATTCTAGCACGTTCGTGCCCGCTGTTCTGGTCCAGTCGTGATTCATCTAAAGACTCGCGAATCGTAACCGGGAGCCGAGTTTTACTGTTTACTAGAGCATGTGATTCGTGTCTTTTTCACTGTTATGTTTCGCAATTAACTCATACTGAATTCTACGCGTCTTATCTAGTGGAATGTGAATCATAAACGCGAAGAAGACACGAATCACATCCTTCATTATGTTTTTACCCCCGTCATCTCTTGCCGCATTCTCTTCCGGTCTACGTTTCTCGGGTTCCGTTGTTCAGTGCCGCGCGCGCAGTTTCAGTCGCGAACGCCTCCCCTAATCCTCCTGATCTTGGAAGGTTCAAATTTATTTTTTTTTCAGGTGAGGCACGCTATGCTGGTGGCCGTGCACGGCCCGTGGACGACGGCGGGGTGACCTTGTCTGTCTCCTCTGCTCCCCCTAATCAGCCCCCCTCCCCCTCCCCCCTCAACCTCCTCCCCCCCATCACCACCACCACGACGACGTCGTCCGTACCGCGCTGGTCTGGCCCGTTGCGACGGTAGGCACACTTTGAAAGCCGAACCTTTTAATCGCATTACGAGTAGAGGCTTGAAATCGGCTACTTTTGGTGCTCGTGTTTCGCACATCTTTCAGAACCGCCGCCAAGAACAACGAAACATATCGTCGAAAAGTAACTGATTTTAAACTTGTAATTATGCGATCCACAGAGTGATGAGGAGCATGAAAGAATGAAGAGAGCCAGATGATAAATACGCTAATAGCGCTTGGTTTTCTAATCCTAGTAGGTACTGTGGTTCTCGGCGAAATGCAGGTAACGATTAACGTCTAGCCTTTATGTTCTGCTTTTTACAGAGGCGTGAAACATATGCGGGTGAAAAGTCTGAAACCAGTAGGATGAAGCGGCAGATTTACGCGCAGAGGGTCAAACGTTTTTTGTAAGAATTGCCATCTTTTCGTAATGTTTCAGGTATGCAATTCAGTTGAAGCTTCATTACCTGCATAGATACCTGCATTTTCTCCATATGCAAAACATAATGAGCTGGCTGCAGCAGAATTGCGGTGATGTAGGCTGAAGTGTGGCACTCGTGATTTTTCTGCCTCTGATGACTAATAGTCTCGAGCTGAGCCAATGGCTAGAGCCGTCGACTCGAGTCTTTGTCGTGGTAATATTTCATGTATTACATAAAGTCTTTCAATTTCTTGCTTATACTGAGCTAGATGACAGATAACTACAAAAAGCACGTGATTCGGCGACTCTATAGGGTTCTCTTTTTGGCTCTTTTCCCCGGATATGCTTCACGCTTCCATATATAACCGTGACAGGCTTACTGAGCATTAAATACTGATGCATACTCGGGTAAAAAGCGTCGAAAATAGAACCCTACGGGCTCTACTATTGACTCTCCCTTCGTTGCAGAGTGATCGGTCGTCGGAGCAGCAGCAGCAGCAGCAGCAGCAGCAGCCCCCACTGTAGTAGGCACGATGCGAGCGGTGAGTTAATCGATAAAGAGAAAGAGAGATGCTGTATAATCGGGACGAGAACACAGCCGAGTCTCATGATTACGGTCTTATCGCTCATCATGGGATCCGATTCATGACAGAGACAGAGAGGTAGAGAGTACATCGAGAAGCGCCCGAGCTCGTGTATACGGTACTACAGTATCCGTTCAGCCATGCATTGTATCAACCTAAGGCTTTATCTTTACCGTTATCGACTACGCATCTAGCATACACGTTTTATAAGCATTGATTTCTCTGAGATTGACGTTAGCCATCGTGCTGACTCCATTGCCATCTCCTCGTCGTGCCGTGTATCAATGGTGTCTGTGTGTCAAAGTGTGTGCCTTCTTCCACACCTCGAAATGCGCTCCATTCATTCCTACCCCGTCCTATCCCTTCGTATCTATTCCTCCCCCCCCTATCCCGTCCATTCCCCTCCCGTTATCCGAACCACATGCGCCCGAGCCACGGGCGCCGTCTAGCGTAAATTCCCCCACTTGCCCCACTTCCGACTGGATAGTATCATCGATATCCGATCATCGACATCTTCAACGGTGACGTCGCCTTCCCCCTCGCCATCGTCATCTTCGAGCTGCTTCAGCTTCTCCTCTGCAACGACCGCCCCACCCAAGGTGAGTGGTGCTCTCTAATTGAGCGTTATGCAGACGCATCGCGACGTGTCTCGTAGCCAAAAGTAAGATATCTGCACCATAGTGCGGAAAATGACCAGTCTCTCTGCACAAATCTCTTCTCGTTTCTCCTGTTCCTTCGCCTTTCCCTTCCTCGTCGCTCCTTTATATTGCTTCTTCTTCTCCTTCTCCTTCTTCTTCCTCGCGAATGCAGGACGGCGGATTCGCCCCTTTCCCCCCTACCTTCCTCTTCTCTTCTCTTCTTTGTTGACTGGTCAGGCCCCGTTTTCCAATTTACATCCGTCCGTCTTCAAGTACGTCCCCTCCCCCCTGTAGCGGGCTTGGCCGTCCAGCTTCCATTTTTTCGCCGTTCGTCTGGACTATCAGTGATCTGGGGGCGTCCAAGAAGGGGCTTTGGTGTACCGTCAGTAGGCTTGGCTTTATCAGGAGCGATTCCTGGGCCAACCCAGGGAAGACCGTTGATTGATGTTGATTTAGTTAGCTGCACTTATCAGGTGAACGCCAGAGGATACGCTACAGCTTAGATCGCAAGCTATTCTAGCGTTCGTCGTAGACTCTTGTCGTCTCGTCAGCCGTCCTAAGCGCTGTGCTTCTTCTCTTACCTCGAGGTTCGCTACCCCCTCATTAGTATCGAAGAAGAAGGAGGAGGAGGAGGAGGCTGCAGTGAGCGACTCCACATGTGTGCGCACTCTTTCTATCTACCTGCCCTGTCTAGGTATCTCGTCTTCCCTCTTCCCAGCCGTCAATCCATATCGTTCATTTCGTCGACGCAAGCGGTGCTCCCGGAAGTCCTTAGGGAAACGTGATCGTTCCGTCGATGGATATGCCCATGTTGACCCGACTAATAGATCTCATCTTCATCAAGTTGAGATCCTATAACCCTCGAAATCCTCAAGACCTGCTCGATTCTTGCATACCACGGCGCGCTCTGCGTAACAGGTGTCTGTGGGAATGCGTTATCTTTCTCTCAGGGACTGAGACTAGAGATCGCGTCGAGTCGAGAGCTGATGGAAGTATCCCTAGTAGTGAGTGAGTGAGTGAGTGAGTGGGGTGCATTGTTTTCACCCCGCGACACCATTCCTCCCCCTTCTATCATCTACTTCTCCCGCCTCTTTATTACCCACACCACGAATAGCCCCCCGGCCTAATCCACCGTACCGACCGTGTGCCTTCCACACGCTCGCTGAGCAAAATTAGCTGAGCTTACGCCTTAGGGGATAAACTTTCGCGCCGGTTTTAGCTGCTCGAACTGCAATAGTGCTTGAATTGAGAGCAGCTCACGGGGTAATCGGCAGCTCCCCATTACTTTAGTCAATGGCCCTTGACTAGTGTAATAAGATGAGATATGAACATTAGCGCAACGAAGCGAGTAGAGCATTCCATTCGGGGTCTTTTTTTATCCAGTGCGGGTGAAGCACGCACAACCGTCTAAAGACCAGAGCATGTGATTCGTGTCTTTTTGACCAATATGTTTCGCTGCTTTTGGTGACGAGACGCGCCGCGGTTATGAATGATGTATGAAACATACACCTCAACAAGACCCGAATAGAATGCTCTAGAAGCGAGCTCCCAACTGCCCGTGGTGCTGCTCTCGGTCTGCTCTGTCTCTGTTCCCCCCTCGTTTCTCTCCCCTCCCCCTCTACTCCCTTGTGCAGTTCGCGTATCTTCATCCCATTATTCCCCGATCTCAACCGCATTTCGTCCGTCCGTCGGGTGGTGTCTTCTCCTCCTCCTCCTCCAGTCCTCCTCTCTTCTCCGGTTCCTAAAAGCCGGCGCCGGCTATTAGTCAAGCCTGGAGCCGTTTATTTTCCGTTAATACCCGGGGCATTCCGTAAAGGGCACGCCACCGAGGGGACTTACTTACTTACTTGCTTACTGCGGGCGGTCCGGTTCACTCTGACCACTTGAGGAACCGCCAGAGGAAGTCGAACCAGACGTAAAGCACTGACGAATACGACTTTTACTTTATCGTTATCTTTATCGAGTACACCATTGGTGTGCAGCGGATTGGAAAGGGTCGTGGTCTACAGTTGAGAAAAGCGTTCCTTCTGTCGTCTCATGTTTTTTTTGTATGTTTTCCAAAAGGTCGAGGTGGTGCGAAAAGAGTGTGGACGACGAAGGAATGAGCCTTTACTGGACGGAACTCTTTCGTCATTACTAAAAGGGTAATGGCCAGCCCGCTTCTCAATTGTCCTCAATAGCGCCTCGAGTGGAATCGAAGGATATTAGATGGAAGGGGAGAGGGAAGAGAGTGTGTGTGTGTGTGTGTGTGTCTGTCTCTCCCTACTAAGAGTGTCGCATACCCGCTATTCTCTCCCCTCTTCCGAAGTCATCTCCTCTTCGGTGGAATGAGGGGGTCATAGAGGGGTCTCCAGACTGCTCTCCCCTCCCCCCCGCTCCTTATCCTTCTTCTCAGCGTCCCCATTCTCCTTAGTCTTCTTCTTCTTCGTTGTGGATAACCCTGCCTCTCCACTATCTAGGAAGGGAAGGGTAGAGAAAGACCTATAATTGACTACCTTCTTCCCTCCTCCCCTCCCCTCCCCTCCCCATTCCCCTCCTTAGTATGATCTCGTGGACTGCTTGTCTTACACTCGCTCCACCCCTCCCCTTTCCCCCTTCATTCTCTTCATCTTTCGCATTAGTCCAATATATTACCTATAGGCCCATTCAACATCATCTCCATCTCTCCATAGTGCTGCTATTCAGTCATCGTTAGTGCCTCTGTTATTTATCGTCTCCGAATGCCGCGTGAGTAGAGTATACGATTTGCGTTGTAGATGCAGTTATGTTTTAAGCTGCGGATAAGAGGGTGTACTCCTCATCTATATTGTTACCTGCTGAAGCTCCGACGCATTTATATGTGATCATAAAAGAGACGTGGTTCGTATGCTCTACTCGTGATGGCCCCCGCCTTTCCCTCTCTACAGTACAGCCCTATGCTTACCTTCCCCCCCGCCTCTTCTCCAGCCAATTAGCCCCCGATGTACGGTTCTGCTCTACGGTTGGGGCAATTTGCGCAAACGACTGAAGACTACAGATCACTTTTCCAGACTTTTGTTTACTCCATAAAAATTTGAAGAAAATCATCAAACGTTCGTATTCTTGCTATTGCGCGCTAAGCGACGAATGTTCCGTTGTTTTCGCCCAGCTAATTCTCGAAGAGAGTGTGTGTGTGTGTGTGCAAGCTACCTAAACTGTTTACGGGCCAGCGTGTTCAGGACTTGAATACGCACACACGGACACTCGATTTCTCATTCCGACGCTTTTGCACGCTTCTTTAAAAATTGCGAACAGAACGCGAACTCGTGCCAAAGCGTCAAAAAGCGCGAAGCCGAATAAGTACACGCACACACACACACACACAAGGGTGCTTTGTGCTTCAGCCAGAGATTACAGCGAATCAGGTCTCCTTTTTATGGTTATCTTTCATCTAGTTCAGCATAAGCAAGACATTGATGGCTTTATGTGTAATACATGAAATATAACCACGCAAAAAGACCCCTCGATTCGACGGCTCTACCACACTCAGAAAAATATATGTATAATATGGAATACATTGAAGACGTTAAACGAGACCCCCCCTTACAACATTAATGTTTACCACCGAATACAATGAGTGTATTGGGCGGGGTCCTATGCATGCGTGCGTATACATTTATGTATTTCGAGCTATGTATTACTCCCAATACATTCAATCCTTTATACAGATTTTATGTGTGCAGAGATGAGCCCGCCTAGTACATATATTATATATAAATTGCGACGAACCATTAACCGCGAATAGCTGCTACCCATCGCGTCACTATTATTGGAGGAAAACGAACGTTGGGAAATCTTTGCAGCGCACTTCGCTAAATACAGTAAAACTCTCTTGGCAAAATGCCAGCTTAGGCTAATCTCCGGCTCCGGCTGAAGTTTTACGGTGGTTAGCGGAAAGAACTTCAAATGTTCGTTTCGCGCCTTCTTGAGCGGACCTATTTAGTATGCGTGCACAGCCAAAAGTGCAAATGGCCAACGGACGACGGAATCATTACCGTCGGAATGGAAATTCGAATGCGAGAAATTTGAAATTTGAATTAGGGGGGACAGCCCTGTCCGTGGATCATACGTGGGCAACCGTTCCCCGCAATATTTTTTTTTAAAACGGGCCTACCGGTCTACGAAATCAAGCCTACCAATTGAAATTTTATAGAGAATAACATAGGCCTACCAAAGTAAAATTCCTAAGAAATTTGGGCCTACCGCCCATACTTCGGGTCGGTGCCCACGTATGCCGTGGACACCGAAACGCGCCTTGAATGCCCTAAATCTAAATCCTTTTTGCCATTCGCTCTCCATCTCCAATATAGGAGAGAAGGAGGAACGAGGACAAAACAAGCTTGAGAGAGAAGGAAGAGGGAGGAGCTAATTCGGTGCTTATGAGAGGCTCTGCGCCCGAGGGGAGATAGGATGAGTAGAGGGAGAGTGAGCAAGGAACAGAGACTGAGAGATGTTCCCCGCTTCCTCTTCTCCGTCTCTTCTTAACCCCTTCTACACCTGTCCTCTCCAAAGTGTCACCTCTTCTTCTCAGTTTCTCTTCAGTGCTTTGACTCCTCAGATCTATTTCCCCCCTCTTCTCCTCCCTCTTTCCCTTCTCCCCTCCAGTCTCTCTCTCTTTCTCTCTTTTTCTGTCTCCAGCTTAACCTCTTCGCCTCTTCTACTCTGTATGTCTCATTGTCAGCTTACCTTGTTCGTGTTTGATAGCCCTGAGGCGTTCGCTCCCTTTGAATGCGTCTGATTCTCTCGTTTTATTTGCACTTGAAAGTTTTTTCTACTCAAATTGTTCTACGTGTAGGTGTAATGTCCCGCCTCAAATATGCAGTCAACGATTCTTCTTATCTCCACTCACTCTATCTCCGTCTCCGAAGACTCAGAATGCCCCATCTTTGCGCACCGTTTATCTGTCATCCAGTGAAGCTGTCAACGCGCACGCTAACGCGTACCGTAATTTGACATTAAATTCATCGCCGTATTCATGTATCTATATCTTGAACCAGCCTGTCAGTTGCACGCGGATCTCCATTCTCCATCTAAACACTACCATGAGAACCGTCGTTAGTGTCCGTCGTCCTCCCCTTCATCTGTCCATTCCTTCCCCCTTTTCATCTCCGCTCCACGTCGATCGTGTCGTCATAGCGTCTCCTGTAGCTATATTATTGAAGGAAAATGAACGTTGAGAGAGCTGCACAGTTCTTTCCGCTAACCACCGTAAAACTTCAGCCGTAGCCGGTCATTGGCCTAAGCTGGCATTTTGCCAAGAGAGTTTCACTGTATTTAGCGGAGTGAGCTGCAACGATTTCCCAACGTTCGTTTTCCTCCAATAGTATCTATGTCGATGTACAGAGCGTGCGGTACAGTTATGCATCATGACTAGGTAGATATCACATTTTAGAGTTACTCCATTGATCATGTTGCGTTCAGCAAGAGTCTAGTAATGTACGCACGAGATGCAATTACAGTTAGAGATGCATTAATCTGGCTAAAACGAAACTAAAGGACTTGATTGCGCACCTCTTGAAGTTCCGTCTGCATTAGTTCTCTCATCTGAAATGGACATGACGACGACGACGATTGTCGGAGCGTTTTCCTCAACCATCTTCGGATGAAGTATATATACTAGGTACAACCCGCCGAGATACGGCCAGTCTCCTATTCTCAACGTGTCTCCGTCCCCTACTCGGGACGATGAATCCACTGTGCGAGATACATGATTCATTCGGCAGAAGCGAGAGCGAGAGAGTGAGTGAGAGGAGGAATAGGCGGAAGGGATACTCTCTGAGGATGAGACAAGGCGAGGGAGAGGGAGACAGAGAAAGAGAAGAGGTTCTTCTTCTTCCCTCAAACAGCAGAGCGCCGTCGTCTCAGGCATAATTATAGTGCATAGACTCACACACACACTGTGTTGTGTCCCCCCCCCTCTTCGCTCACACTCTTTCCCACACCCTTGACTTCGAGCAGTCGACTAGGGTACCTGTGATGCGCATGCTGCGCGATCAATTCAGATCGAACTTAGGTCTGCCGTCCGCTCATGGGCGAAATATACCCATCAAAAGTACCGTATGCGCTGCTATTTGCTCTTGCATCCGCTCTGGTCGATTCTACCGTGGCTCCCACCCTTAGCCTTGAACCCTATAAGTATTTATAGTTCATCTCTTGCAAGTAGCTCATGTCTATACGTTGAAATCGCATAACGCGCGTACTTCTCCCCGTTCCCCACGGTGTATCCCAAAACGCACGCGGTAGGCTATATTCAACCACAAGTGCTAAATAATCGCTTCCCCTTCCTCTTCCTTCTGTATATCCCCTCGCCTTTCCTTCCACCTCCCCTTACCCCTTCCCCTATCCTTGCCCCCTCCAGGCCACTTCATTACCTATCTTCCTTGACTTGAAGCCGTCTCCGCTCCTCGTGCTCTCGCTTTCAATTCTCGTCACTCTTTTCTCATCTCTAACCTTAGACGTCCTTCTCCTTCTTCGTCTTCTTCTCTTCCTCTTTCGTCTCTTCATTCGCTGCTCTTCTCTCCTCCATAAAACAGAGGAGATGAAATGAGATTTGGTGTGGGTGCGTGTGAGGGAAAGAGAGAAGGACGATGACTCCGTGACAGGGCCCCCTAGAGCCGACGAATCGAGCCTTTTTCGCGGTTATGTTTCATGTATTTCATAAAGCCATCAATGTCTTGCTTATACTGAACTAGATGAAAGATAGCTATAAAAAGGACCTGATTAGCCCCAACCCCCCTCCCCTCTGTCTCTCTCTCTTGATGCACTTGCACGGAGCAGAGAGAGAGCGAAAGGCCTTCGCAACACTTTGAGTGTGTGTTTTGAGCCATGTTCGGGTCTGCCGTTTCTCAAAGCTTATAGGCCTTGAGCAAAAGCTGTCTTACAATTGTCCTAGTTTTCGATATTATCTACATTCAGTCCCATTCTTGGGACAGGGCTATAGGTAGAGCACTCCATTCGTGTCTTTTTGACTACCAATATGTTTCGCTGCTTTTGGTGAATGCTGCATGAAACATATACATCAAGAAGACGCAAATCACATGCTATAGCTATAGGCCGCCGCTTCCACCGGCGGAGGCTGATCCCCTCCGCGAAGACCCTCTAATCAGGATCCTCCGATGTTCCGTCTAAAGGGCTTCTCTTGAGCCTGAATTGAGCCCCCCCCCCCATCAGAACATTTCACAGTTGTGTGCTGTTTCACTCCCCCCAAGACCCTGTTGTAGCTTTTTATCAGAGGTTTTTAAATCGGTTCCCTTTTCCATGTTTCGTTGTTTTCGGTCACCAGACGCGTCGCGGTTTTGAATGACGTGTGGAAAGTAGAGCATACGATTCGCGTCTTTTTGATGCATACGTTTCACCCAAATCGATTTAAGCGATGGGTCTGCCATTTTATATACAGTCGGAAACATAATACACTTCGACAACGCGAATCGTATGCTCTAGTGAAAGGACCCGATTTTAAGCCTCTACTAAATAGTCATCCATGCGTGTTTCATGCGTTCCATCTTTCCAGCTCTCCAAAGTAGCCAACCCTCCTCTTGCCCGCTCTCTCTCTCTCTCTGATCACGCCTCTTCCTCTCCTCTCGGCCACTGCGCTTTCTGAATGCCCGGGGTCTCGTCGCGAAGAATTAGTTATCCATCCCCTCTCAGAAGTCGGGTGCCCTCGCTCCCTCTCCCTCTCCCCTTTCTTGCTTTGTTGCTGGCTATTGTTCGTCCCTTGATATGCTTCTCCAAAGAAGAAGGAGTCTCTCTTTCGCTCTATCAGCTGCTATTGACAAAGACTAATATATCCGGCGGGGCGCAGGTGTATATTCCTGCCACCTTGGTGTATATTCCCGTATATAGGTGTATATTCCCGTATATAGGTGTATATTCCTGTATATTCCCGCCACCTATGCGATTGTTGGCTTGTAGCGGCCGCGCCTATTGCGGGTTAGCTCGTTAGCCGACTATGATGAGTCGACGATGAGTCAACTTTGATTGCTTCTTTCCCCCCCCCTGTTTCTCACTCTCTATGCCCTGCAGAAAGTGCGCATTAGTCCAAGAGTCCGGTCGGATCTTTGGATGCATTTTGCGCACACTATTGACGACAACGCTGCACTCTATTCGTACAGCTTCGTAGATAGAAGTCAAGCTCAACTTACCTTCTGGACAAAGCATAACCGTAGTCGTATCGACCGTCTCCCTTTTTTCCACCGAGAGCGCCCAAGCTGTATGTAAACAGTCCAGACGAGGTAGGAAAAGCTTTAGATGCATTATTCGAAAATACACTCATTAGTGCGACGAATCGCATGCTGTACGTAAAACGCTTAGACTATGCTCGTAATATAGCCATCAAATAGCCGCGATTCCTACTGCTCTACTCATTAGTCCTGCTGACTCCATTCTCTCTCCTCTTTCTCCCTTATTCCCTTCCCTCTTCTCTTGTCTCTTGTTGACATGCTCTTGCACACACACACACCTCTACGTATAGTAATGATGGCTGCACGATCATTTCGAGCGACGAGGAATAGTAGGGAGGTACCATGGGAGGGTTACGGGAGTAGAGCCGTCGAATCAGGTCCTTTTTATGGTTATCTTTCATCTAGTTCAGTATAAGCAAGACGTTGATGGCTTTATGGTAATACATGAAACATAACCACGAAAAGGACTTCTCGATTCGACGCCTCTAGAGGGGAGGGAGGAAGAGTAGCACGAACGATGCAATGCCAGTATCTCGACGGCGACGACCGCATATATTATTCATTCATGCAGAGTTTCTCATCTTCTCCCCCCCCTTACCCATCCCTCTTTCTCTCCTTATCCGCTGCTTCTCCTACCCTTTTCATGCCAATATGATATAGCCGGTGTTTCTGTGATCTCTCCCTCTCCTCTGTGCTCATTAAAACGGTAGCTGGAAAACTGTTGACGCCCCTCGTTTGAGACACGCTGCTGCAGATATGAGGCTGTAATATTCAGAAGAATTGGTATTCTGTAGAGGCGTGCATGAGAGTTCTTTTGATGCCTACGTTTCACGTATCACTCATAACCGCTGCGCGTCTCGTAGCTGAAAACAATGCAACATATTGACCAAAGAGCTCGCATGCACAGTATTCGCATTTTCTTATACCTTTTCTAATCTATGGTTGCTCACTCATTACCTATGATGAAGCTTGGTCTAACAATAAGCGAAAATCCTTTTTTTCGTTGGTTGTTTTTTTGAGAATTGCCCAATTTCGCTGTAAGCGATTGATTGCGATGAGGTCTTTTCTCGTAAAAGCCATGACAGAAGACAATAGAAGGGGATGCAGTGCACGATGAGAGACATAATGAGATTAGAGATTAGATGGTGGGGGGAATGAACGGGAGGAGAACAGAGGGAGAGAGGAATGCAGAGCCGTCGAATCGAGTCTTTTTCGCGGTTATGTTTTATGTATTACAATAAAGCCATGAATGTCTTGCTTACACTGAAATAGATAAAAGATAGCTATAAAAAGGACCTGATTCGACGGCTCTAGAGGAATGGTGGCAGGGGGCTGAGAGGCAGGGGAGAGGGGGAGAGTATGCAGTAATGTTAGTTCCGGAGGGCAGCACAATCAAAAGGTCGCATGCCTCTCAATCAGATTCCTTACCACTTTTTGCCGTTCCTCCAGGCCCCCGTCCGACATACTTCTCTCCCCCATCCCCCCTCCTCTTTCTCTGTTGGCTTCTATCCCTCCCCTCTCCCTCTTTCTCTCTCTCTCTCTTACTTTGCTACCCTACTCTATCTCCAGAGCGCTATCTATGCTTCACCTACGAACTGTTACTACTATATAACTTTATCTTCTGCATACGCACTAGAGCCGTCGAATCGAGGAGTCTTTTTCGCGGTTATGTATTTCATGCATTACAATAAAGCCATCAATGTCTTGCTTATGCTGAACTAGATGAAAGATACCCATAAAAAGGACTTGATTCGACGGCTCTAATACGCATACTGTATTGGCGTGTGCTCCTTACCTCCAGAGTGCACCATAAGATTACTGAAAAGTCTTTGACTGATTACTCATACCGGCGATATGTAGTTTAACTTTGCCTACACTACCTAAATCGTTACCTCCAGAGCTCGCCAATCTTGTCTTTGGACTGCACTCTACCTGCCCTGAGTGATTGAGCCATTGCTATTTTCAATGTGAACTGTAATACACCGGGGATGCATTCGTCGGCCTCTTTTATTACTAATTTTTTTAAACTAAAAACTTACGGAACCGTCGCTGAGTGTAAATATGATAACTTGAGTAGTCTTCTCTCCCCTTGTCCTCTTCCTCCTCTTCTATCTTCTACCCTCCATTTCGCCCCTCCACCTCACTGCCCTTCCCTCTCGTCTCCTTTCCTCGAGATGACTTCTGGAGTCCAGCTCGTCCCCTTTGTCTCTGTCCTATTCCCCCCTCGCGCTAGGAGAGTCATCCCAACAGAGAGCGATGAACGAGGGAAGAGAGGGAGGGGGGGGGAGAGGGAGAGTTCTGCTGCTGCTTCCTCGCTAACTCGACTCCTTCGTCTCCCTTTCCAGTCTCTGTCTGTCTGTCTGTGCACTTTCTGGGCAATCCTTGCTGTAGACACGTATACAGATTTTTCAACGAGCAAAGTCTATCTGTGTGTCTGTCTAGCAGGGCTTGAAAACTAAGCCCGAGTTGCGTATATTTATCGTCTGACTCTCTTCATTCTTTCAAGTCCCCTCGGTCTCATAATGCGACTTACCGTCTAGCACTACTCATATCCCTTCTCGTTTCGGGTTATTAACTTGTATAGTATCATACTTACCATATGCGATAGCGTCCCATATACGATAGCGTATCCTGACTCATTTAAGCTGTACATCTGTCTGTCCTCCGTATTCTTGTCTGTCCGTGTGTGTGTGTCTCTCTCTCTCTTCCCTCCCCCTTCCCACCCAACCGTACCCTCCGAATACTCCGGATTGTTTTCCGCTCGTTGTGCGAAATTCGCTCGTTGCCCCGCATTAATATTAGAGGCGGGTGTTGTATGTGTGTGCCCACTTACCGGCCTCGGCGCCTCTCCTTTGAAATCCCATGCGTTCCTTTTAGAGCCGTCGAATCGAGTTTTTTTCATGGTTATGTTTCATGTATTACATAAAGCCGTCAATGTCTTGTTTATACCGAACCAGATGAAAGATAACCATAAAAGGACCTGATTCGACGGGCTCTAGTTCCTTTCCTAGCATACTGCATTATTGTACTGGACAGTTCCGTCAGTGAACTCTGTCCCATTCAATGTCCGGTCACTGGGGTTCTCTTCTTGACTCTTTTCTACGGCTACATTTCGCGCTTCTGTAAATACCGAGATAGACTTACAGAGCATAAATACTGCTGCGCGTCGAAAAAAGATCCCTAGAGGACTTCACTCTTCGCTTGCTCTCTCGGTCTTCATCAACATGCTCTTTCCCAATTTTTCCCCTCCAAACTCGATTTCGGTTCCGCCTTGCGTACCACACACACATACATAGACGCACATGATAGGGACGCCGTCTGGAGCTTAGAACATCCATGCCTCTTCTTCTAGTAGGTGAAATGTTGCCTTCCTTGAGCGTTTTATCAACCTTTCATGGCTTTTGTAATCGAACATTCAAGTGACTGTTTAACGATCAGCTGACAGCGTGTGTATTAGGAGAAAAGTTTGATTGATCTAGATACAGGTCCTGAATTACATGAAACCCACAAAAGGCAAATAGTTCATATGCAGCGTGAAGCATCGCAAAGACCCGACAGGCTATTCCTACTAGAGCCGTCGAATCAGGTCCTTTCTATGGTTATCTTTCATCTAGTTCAGTATAAGCAAGACATTGATGGCTTTATGTAATACATGAAACATAACCACGAAAAAGACTCGATTCGACGGCTCTATTTAATTCCTACCATAGATGACGGGCCTCGTCCCTTCTGTTGGTGTGTTCTATGCTGTTTCATCCCCAAACAAGGCCCCCCTCTCTTTTCCTTCTTTCCACATTCTCCGTCCGTCTGTCTCGTGCTCTTTACACGACAAATAGCAGACCTGGCTGAAGCGCAAGGCTAAACTAGAGTATAATAGGTAGTGGTCTTACCATTGTTCTTGCCGCTTTTCCTTGAGAATTGCACAAACTTGCGCAAACTATTCTACTAGTATATAATATATCCCACCATCTTTTCCACACCGCGGCACATCTATGGTGCACAGGATAGGATGCCAGCGATGGCATGGTATTCTTCATTATGGTTTATAGACGAATTTCTCTTTTTGGCTCTTTTCCACGGTTACGTTTCAGTTTTCACGCTCTGTACACGTATCCTGTCGTTTATCGAAGTCTCAAACATAACCGAAATAAAGCGTCAAAAGGAGAAGACCGTAGCTTACACTAGCCACTTGTCATTTTACCTGGTTTCGGCCTAACCCGCTGCATAATCAATAGCCTCCCACCCTGCGCGGCATGCCAAAAAAGCACTGCAAGTTCCGCCTTCCTCATTGCCCCCTCATTTCCTCACATTTCTATGCACGTCATTGTACTATTTATGCTCGTAGCTTCCTCGCGTACGGTAGACACGACTCACACGCACGGGTTGTGGCGCGAAAACGATCTGTATTTACTGTATTTAGCAGAAAGTAGGAACCTGGAAAGTTGTCAAACGATACTACTCTTTACCGTCCTGTCTATTGTGCTTATTGTTATAGTAGAGAAAAAGGGAAAGATATAATCGTTCCGTTTGTAGCGTCGATTCCGGTGCCTTACAAAGTGATCTAGTCGTCTTCTAGTGTTTACTATATGTGAAACGCTAGGCGGTACTGGTCTCAAAAAGCAATCCATTTTCCAGACATCTTGTCCTGGAATGAAATGGCATCGCTTCAAGGCGTGAAAAATTCGGCTAAACACAGTAGCGGCGGAATCACGATTTATACGTTCCGATTTTCCAGGCTATAGCCGGATCTGCATTGAATCTCTCACGCTCGTACCTATTGCGCAACTTTAGTCTTGGCTGGGCTCTCTATCTCTCTCTCATTCCTACTCGCACTTTTTCACACATCGGAATTCCCGCGGCAGCGAAGACAGCTGAAAGCGTCCGTTCCTTCCCATCGATGGTGTCACTCTCTCGCTCTCCTCACTTAGGTAGTTAGTAGTGCTCTCTGTCATGCACCGAATTCTTATTGAGCAAATGCATCTGTGTACCTTTTCGTCATCTGCAAAAAAAGACGGTCAAGATCTGGATTGCTAGTCTTGTAGAGCCTGATGGGATCACGCTAGAACGAGTCTGGCCCAGGGTGCCATCTAAGATCGTCGCGTGGGTTGCTTCCTCATCTGACAGTGATTGCCACCCTGGACGGCCATTCCTCCTCTCTTCATCCCCCCTCGTCTTGTCATCCCCAGTATCCCCCCCCGCCACCCGAATCTCCCCCACGTAGCGCCGTGTGGACGTGACGTTCCTTAGGAGGCAGGGGAGGGAACAGAGAGGGAATGAGGAGCGAGAGAAAGATTGCGCGCCGCGCTCTAGTCTATCGTCTATCGCTATCCATTCCTCATCCCCCTCCCCCTCCTCCCCTGTTCCTCCTCCTCCTCCTCCTCCTCCTCCCCTACTAGACTCATCTCCCCACACACATACGTAGTCTGCCTCCTCCTTCCATGAGCTGAGCTCTCGGCTTCTCTTTCTGACTGCCTTTTCACGGTTACATTCGTACTCTGTGGGCATCATGCTCCGCTATTTATCGAGGCCCGATGCTGCATAAAACTCTCCCCTCAACTAGCTCTACCTACTCCGTACTCGGCCTTACTATGCATTCTTCCACTGCATGTGTGTTCAGTGCTTATCCTAGCCTTCGTCGCCTACCTATAGTGGAGTAAACGCGGCCCATCCGTTCGCTTGATTCCAAAATGAGTGTCTAATTCTCTCACTTTTGCACATTCTCTCGCCGCCTTCTATTCGGAATGACTTGCAGACGAATCGTTCTATTCCGCTATATCTCATCCTTCTCGTACCGTATTCTCAACTCCGTGGTTCCTCTGCGCTCACCGTAGCCCCCGTCCTCTTGCAGATGCAGCCTAGTCCCCCCGTAACGTAGTCCTTCTCCCCCCCTCCCCTCCCCGGTGTGATGAAGACGGCGGTCTTCGGCCACGACGACAACGCCAGTTCGACGGCGCCCCTCGCCCCCTCGCTCACCTTCTCGCCGCCCTCACAGGTTTAGCCTAGCCGACCTTAAGGGTCCTTAAGCCTAAGGTCGACCTAAGGACACACTAGATCACTCTTCTCCCTTATCTTAGTCGTTAGGGCCGTCCTTAGCCCGTTAAGGCCAGTTCTAAGAAGGCCCGCCGCTCTAGGTCTCGCTCCACCCTCGACGGAGTAACGCCAACTTCCGGCCGACCTCTCGTCGCGCGTCGCGTATGCAGAATGTAAGAGGCTCCCTGGTCAGCGAGAGCACATTCGAGTGTCGCTGTCGTGACCCTGGACGGACGTTGTGTTGTGATTAGGGTTCGCTTTTTGACGCCTTTTCTCAGTCATGTTGCAGACTTCTATAAAGACCATGATATGCCTACAGAGCATGAAAATTGAAAAGAATAACCGTGGAAAAGCGTCAAAACGAGAAGCCTAGTTGTAGCTAGCTGCGGTTGAGGAAAAAAAAGCGTTCCGTCAGTCGTCTCATTCCTACTTTCGACGAGAGACCGAACTATCTGCAAAGCGTCCAGATAAAGTAGGAATGAGTTTGCTGACGGAACGTTTGCGTCAACAAAAACCAGTGACTAGAGCATTTCATTCAGGTCTTTTTGATGGCTTTTCTTCTCACATCACGATTTACGGTTCAGCAAGACCTGAATGCGATGCTCTGGTACCGTTCACGGTTATGCGGCAAAAGTCATGAAAGATGGTTTTAGTGAACGATAAGCCATAACAGTGAATAAGGCAAATGCAGAGAGTGCCACTGGCTGAAACTAAGCTAAACGATCCACGATGGCTAGCGGCTCATCGCACTCGCACACGAATGCGCCTGTGAGAATGGCCTTCAGTAAGCGGCATGGTTCGGATGTGATCGAACCTGGCCAATGCTGAGAAACCTCGTCGGTGACTGTGACAGTCAAACTTCTAGAAAAAGCATTGATATCTGTTTATTCAAATCTTGTTTTACCTGATCTAGTAGACTGTTTCCGTGTCATCAGTGGTCTCTGCTATCGTAAGTATCTCTGGAGCGGCGGTTCCTCTACTGCCCGGGGTATATCGCGGTAAATTCGACTCGTCTCGGTGAATAAGCCTGTCAGGGCGAGAGTGACACGTCGTGTGCAATATCGTTGCCTTTCCTCTTCCTTTCCCCCCCTCCCTTCTTCCCCCTTCCTCCTTTACCTCTTCGCAAAGGGACTTGCGCCTAGAAGGGGTGGACGAAAACAACCGGGCATCTTTAACGATAAAAGGGGGTTGAGAGGTAGATGAGAGGGAAGACGGAGGGATCCCGCTGTGATGAGGACCTTCGTGTCTGCATCAGCCCAAGCGGTAAATCATCGAGATGGCGACCATCGGGGATATATCTATAAAGCATGCCCTCGAACACCCTGCGAAGCAAAACTGGTAGAGCAGGGTCCGATAAAAATAATATCTACTCATTCAACTACCGTACATCGTAGCCTAGTAGAACGTTAGTTAACCCATTCAAATTAATATGAGCTTTTTCTTTGCTTTTTGCGGTACGCCAGCCACAATATTCTATACCTTTGGAAAGCGAAAATTACTAGGACATCGTCTTTCTTGAGTTCCCGAAAGCGCTAAGTGTCGGCTTGAAGTTAGCTTTAGTGCCTATCATGATGCCCTCCCTTTCCCATTCCTATTAATTTATTCGTGGTGGTGCACGGCACACCGATCTACCGTATTAGTAAATGTCGGAATAATTTTTCGCTTTCCAAAGGTTTTGCATTGCAGCAGAATACTGTGCAGCCGTATCATACTAATATAGGTATGGGCTCACGGTGACTAGAACAAGCAACGATAACTTGAATACTTTCACGTAGACACTGCCTTCTCACTCTCTGCATCGTGAACTATCCCCCTCTTCCTTCCTAAGTGGATAGCGTGTCCCTTCCTTGCTCTCTCTCTCTCACACTCTCTTCTCGACGACACGCCGACAATCCACTTATCCTTCAACGTCGTCGACGTCTCCTATCGATGCCGTCGTTCGCTACCTCTACCTCTTACCTCGCTCGCTCCCTCCCCATTACCTCTCAGTCGCCGTAATCTCAACAAGACCACATCCCCTCGGAGTCTCTCCCCCCCACACCTTCCCTCCCTCCCTCTGCATTCTTCAACAGCTCCAGAGCCTAAGCACGGGCCGGGAATTAGTACATTAGCGGGCCGGGAAGGAGAAGACGGACGAAAGGGGGGAAAGTGACGGCAAGAGTGGAAGAGGTCTTCAACCGGCGGCCAAACAGCCCCACCAGAGCCAGCCGGACCGTACCGGTACGATGCCAATATCTCTTCATCGTTAGTAGAGCATGTGATTCGTGTCTTTTTGATGACTATGCTTCACGATCAGTTGATAATGAGACAATGGCTTGTTGTCCGGTGGATGGTGAAGCACATAACCATCAAAAAGACACGAATCTCATGCTTTCATCGGCAGGCGCTAGAGTTGTCGAAACTATACCTTCTCATGCGTACGCTTTCATTTCGCATTCCACTTTTTTCGACAGCTCACTACAAAATAAGGTTCACCTGATCTAAACCCAACGTTCCGCTTTCTTCTCAATTCCCGGTTACGGTCCCCCCTTGTTCTATTTCGCGGCTACGCCTCCGGCGGAGCGTATGATTGCATAAATTAAGCATCGCCCCGTCGACAGCCATCTCATACAGCATACAAGAGCGATGCGAGTCATCTCTACGCCGTTGTGAGAAGCGACGAGTCGATAAGGACTAAGGACGGCTAAGGACGACTAAGGACGGCTAAGGACGGCTAAGGACGGCTAAGGCAACCTAAGGACTCCAATGTCTCTGTGGCCAATGATGGTGCCTGTCTTCTCCTCGCCGTTTGCCAACGATCGTCGCCTAAGGCGCAAACGGACCGTCCGAACGGTGCTCTTCTCGAATGGCTACCTCAAGGTGAGGCTAGACTAGACGCGACTAGAGACACCACCGTTTCATCAACTCGGTAACTTCGTCATCTGCATGCAATTAGTGTTGAGCAAGCTTGATGAAATGTTCTGGTTTTCGGGTCTTTCTTTCTCTGGTTTTCGGGATTCGTGATGATTCGACTAGAGTTCGATGACCGCGTATCACCTCAGCGCCAGGGGGGAGAACTGAATAGGGAGAAATGAGAAAAAGAGAAGAAGAAAAACGAGAGAAAAACGAAAGAGAAAAACTTTGGCAACATCGATGATCTGCCAAAGGCTAGATTCGACCCCCGGGGATCGTGACTACCTAGTCTATACTATATATACTAGCCCTTCCCTTAGGACGCCGTCCCCTCTCCCTCTCGAGGCCTCGTTAGCATAGATATCGGTATAGCGCGAGTCCTTGCATATATTTGGTCGTCGCTGCCCCGAGGCCAGTCCTCATCGTCTTCTTCTTCTTCTTCCCCCCTCTTCTCTGTGTGCTCCCCCCCTTCGAGGTTCCGTCTTCTCATATTAAAGAGGCCCCCGTCTTCGTCTCTCCGTACTCTATAGGCCCTACTAACGCGGCTCATCTCGATGACTACGACCTCCTTGTCCTCCTCCTATCCTTGCTCGAGCACGCCATTTGTGAATCCACACATTCGGTAAAGCGCGCATTGAGCATTTATCTTCGTGCCCATAACTCTCTCAGTCTGTAAATACGGTTAAAATGTTTCATAGCCCCTACCCTAGGTACATAAGCAACGGCTAAAAGCAAAGCTATTCCTTTGCTCCTCGCCCTCCTCTTCTTCTCTACGCTGTCCTTTCATTCCTCTTCGCGAACCACTCGCTTCGTCGCCCCTAATATGTATTATAACGAGCTCTCCCCCTCTCGTAGTAGTACAGATGAGTATCTCTCGCTCCCTTATTCCCCCCCCCCCCGTCGCTCCCCACATCAGCTCACCAAACTAATCTCTCTGGGCCCCGTTCTCGATGCTCTTCCGTCTCTAACAATCCCGGGTCCGATTAAAACCCGCGCGAGCGTGCTCAATTCGAGGGGGGGGAGAAGAGTCGTCGGGGCGAAAAAGTGTCCCTTCAGTTGTTCTCTTCTCGCTTCACATTACTCTCCTTCTTCCTCTTCTTCTTCTCGTGCCTTCCCCTTCTCTTCCTCGATAGAATAGAATCGGCGGCCATTCACGCTCCCCTTTCCTTTCCTTTTATTCCTCCTTGACTTCGTGTAGACGTTGTCGTGCATCTGAGGCCTTCTGAAGGCTTTGCTCAAAGGCACGTCGACCTCCTCTCCTCTCGTCGACCCATCAGTCCTTCGTAGACCAAATCCACACTTGAAGATACCAAGGGGATGTCTAATATCTATCTTCGCGCGCTTTTCATAATAATTATAGTAAAAGATGGCACGCTGTATTTAGTAGTGCCCTCCATGAAACGGTAACATCCATCTCTATTTACTCCCTCCCGTTTGTCCGAGTCCACATGCCCATCTCATGCTCATCATTTCTCTCCCCGCTTGAGGCCCCTGTTGCGTTCGTTGGGTTGAGCAGGACTCGTCTCATTCCTAATCCCAGACTACCCCCCCCCTCGAGTCTCTACTCGGGCATTCCATTCGGGCCTTTTTGATGGTTATGCTTCACCCAACTCAGAGTACTGAAGAAGCTATGCTGACCAGATCGTGAAACATACAGTATATACATCAAAATGACCCGAATGGAATGCTGCTCCAGTCTCGACTCTCCGCAGTTCGCTTTCCTTCAAACGACGCGCGTGCCTGGCTTTTATAGTCGGACTGGCTAAATGGCGTATCGAAGCACGTACTGAATGATATATAGGTACGTGAATGCCATGCACATTCTACGAGCTCGCAATTTATTATTGGCGAAAAAGTTCCGTCAGTAAACGCTCATTCCTACCTTGTCTGGACTCTCTTCATGCCGCTTCGCTCTCTCGTCGCAAGTAGGAATGAGACAACTGACGGAACGCTTTCGTCAACTATACCAAATAACGCTTTGGCTATGCTCAAGTAATACAACCACCATGACGTGAATGCTTCATAAAATCGTTGCTTACATTGGATCTAGTTTTAGCTTTGAAGAGTCGTGGTTTGCCCTCTAATGATACGTGGTCGCAGAAGCATGGTCGTTAGTTGTGCCGAACTGACGTAGTTTATTCACTTTCCCTCGTCATACTCACCTCAGTTGACCTTCGTTGGCTATGCAGCAATGAGCTATAGCGAGACAAGAGAGCAACCAGTGAGTGGTAGAAGAGAATAGAACTGGCAAAGTAATGGATATTTCTTTAAGGAAGTAGAATATAATAAGCTGTTCTGAACGACACTCTAGACACGAAGCTGCCTTGATCGAGATTGTTATGGTTTAGCGAAGTGTGCCGTTAGCTATCCTGCTTCCTATTGTCGATGACAGAACGAAGCGTGGGGAAAAGTGAGAATTTTCTATCTTATTTACTTACGCCGGAGAAATAGTTTCACAATAATAGCAGAGAGGTCATCCCACTGCAGAACCCTAGAACTAGTCCGATCCATTCCCCCCATTGCAAGTATTTATAAATAGCGCACTCTTCGAGCTGACTAGTGCTTTCTCTGTTTATCTCCAGCTCTCTAGTATCTCCCCTTTCTCCCTCGTACGGTAGCCTCACAGTGGCGGACGGTCCTTATTCATCCGTCCTGGTCCATCCATCTCTTTCGGTCTCCCCTCTCCTCTTCCTCCTCCCTCCCCACTTCTATCGACGCACATTTTACTCCCTCCTTCTATACCGTTCATTCCCTCGCGATAGCCTTCATCCCTGTTCATATGCCTGATTTCGGTAGGAACTCCCGCGCGGAAAACGCTTTTGACTCGTTCGCACCCCTACCGTCCTTCCGATTTTGTTGCCCCGACTTTTCCTCTTCCTCCTTCCTCTTCTTCCCTTCCTGCTCCTCCATCAGCAGTACTACTGGCGCTCACTAATTTGCGCGTCACAAATCGATGTCAGCTAATTAGAGCAAGTGTAGTAGGGGAGGAGGGGGGGGAGAGGGGTGAAGGGGATGGGAACAGAGAAAGAACGACGGGAACAACGACGAGGAAAGGACGAGAGGAGCAGTCTCATTTCATGAAACAAACCCCCATCCACAGCATTCCGCCCGGTGAAGAATGTGTCTAATAGCGAATTGACCACTATTTTTGAATTTTCTCAAGAGTCGCTGCACCAATCTGCTCCAAAATTTCA
The DNA here is from genome assembly GCA_900490955.1 of Micoletzkya japonica. Lineage (NCBI taxonomy): Eukaryota > Metazoa > Nematoda > Chromadorea > Rhabditida > Diplogasteridae > Micoletzkya > Micoletzkya japonica. The sequence goes on from LS884219.1 coordinate 47,705, forward strand.
GAGATATTAAAATTGTAATAACGAATTTAAGTTTTTAAATGCATATTTTTGGTACACTTAGCCGCATACAGGATCAAATCGTATGCGCAGAACCCGCTACTCGCTATTAGAACGCTTGGAATGCTGTGTATCGTCGTCGTTGACGGCGTCTCATTCATTCTCCAGGGTTCTCTATTTGAGTCGTCTTTCCGATTATGCTGCACGCTTCAATGAGTACAGTGAGATTCGCCTCTAGGGCATGAAGGCTGGAAGCGATTTGAAAATAAGATGCTCGAAAAGAGAATCGTACGACGGACAGTTCGACTCGCGCCGTCTTTTCCGTGGATATATTAGCTTCCATTGTTTATATATTAGTTTCCATTTTTTTCCATTTCCTATATCAGCCCTGTCGCTTTTTAAATTCTTTTTTCCAAAAATTTCTCGCTGTTTCCCTGATGCGGCTGCTCACTGTATCTGCTTATAGCCACGGGCACAATTAAAGAGCGGAGAGGGGAGAGGGGGGGGATAGAAGTTCTCGTGTAGAGGAGTGTATCAGTGTCGAAGACAGCTCTGTCTCTCGCCTCGCCTCTCGCCTCTCCCCTCCCGTCTCCTCTTCCATACGAGGGATTACTTGTCGCACAGAGCAGCGTCCTCTGCTTGTCTCATCGTGACCCTTCATCGATCTCCCCCCTATATTATTAGTGATGTGATTCTTTGCTGCTTGACAGTTTCATAATTGAAAAATGAAAAAAGCGTCTCTAGACTCAACTGACGTTGATGCCTGCGATAGGTTTGCATACTGTCCCAAGGCCGCATTAACAATAATAATAATAATAATAATAATAACAATAATAATATGCATTAATAATAATAATAGTGGTCTCGCAGGCCTTCACTAAAGAAAGCACGCGCTGCCCGGTAGAGAACATTGCATACGCTCTACGACCAACAACCAGTCATGACTAGAGCCTGCGAATCGATACCGATAGCCAGCTATGTTTTTCACTACCAACATTGTCAGAATCACATCTCCTAATACGTATGGAGTGAACCATAACCCTGGAAAAGGCGTCTAATTGGATTAAATGGTATCGATTCGCGAGCTCTAGTCATGACGCTCTCTCTGCCGTATCATGAAGAACGAAACCATCGACAAGCCCACCCCTCGCTCGTCTACTAGAAGCGCTTAATCCCCATCCATTATATATAGCTATAGTTTTCTCGTTTCGGGCTAGTTATTGAACAGTGCCCCCGATTCACCTATTGCGCAAAGGCATCGATAAATAAAATAAAATTAAATTTCACTGCTACTCTCCCACCGTGATCACAGCCCCCTCTCAATCTTTTCTGTTATTGTGCCTGTGTGTCATGCTGTATCCAAGCTGCTTACAGAAGGCTCTCTATTTCCCTCCCTTCCCCCCCCTTTCTCTCCTCCCATTCTTCTCCTTTCCCCCTGTCGCATCCTTCACGCGCGTTGCTCACCGCATAATACTTCACCTTACAGTCTCCTCTTTTCTCCCCTCGTATTCTCTCTCTGTGTTTTTGTTGAGCCCTTGCCATTTACAGTTGGCCCCGTAATTACCTTTCCCCCGAACTATTATGGCTGATAACATTACGCAAAAGTTCTCATTCATAACTGCCACTTTCTGAGAACTTTCCCCAGTCCTGACCTTGTTAAGCGCGGATTTCAAGAGAACAGACTAAGCTTTCGAACGCGCTTCATTAAAGGGACATGGAAGCCAAAAAAGATTGGCTTTCATATGAAAGTTTATCGCCTAAATAATATAAAAACCAAAATCAGAGTACACAAAAATGTCTACTTCGCGAGATATCCTAAAAATCGTTTCCCAGCCAAGGCGCAGTCTTACTTCGTTTAGCGCCTAGTAACGAGGCAAATGGCATCGGGGTATTTCCGGAACAAATAAATATTTCTCGCTCCAGAAATTTTTTAAAAATATTTTTCAAAGGCTGTTATGTTTATCCTCGTCTTAGAAACATATTTTACAAGTATAACCATATTCGGTTTCAAAAATTTCTCGCTTCCATGTCCCTTTAATCGTCCTATGTAGGCGTCTTTATCCAAATCGTGAAAACCGTCCATTTCCGGTTCTTGCGTTGCGAACTAGGCAAAATGGAAAACGCAACCTTTCCCTGGTCATCTTTAGCACGAGTCTGTCAGTTATCTGGAAAATAAATGTGAAACGTAAGAGCGAAAACTTTTCCCGTTTCCTCGTTTCGAACCCCTTCATCCCCCCATCTAGTATGGCTATGCCTGGTTAGAGTGCAGGCAGCATAATGGCGAACGTCGTCCACGCTAGAGGCACCAACCATTACGCGGCCACTTTTGCATTCCCTCTCAATTCTCTCCACTCCCCTCCCTCCCCTCTCAGTTAACCCATTCCCCTCCTACTATCAACTCCATCGACGGAAATGGTCCCCCCTTCTTGCCTGTCTTTCTTTCCTCCCCGTCTACTTTCGACTTCCAACCCATTCAACTCACCCCCTTCTCTTCTCTTCTCTTGTCCCCCCCCTTTTTCTGCAGTGTCACGTGCCTATTTTGCCACCTCTTCCTCGCATTGTCTACATCAACACAAATCCTCTCTTTCGCTGCGTTGCTAATTGTACAGAAGAAGCTCGCGTATAGGCTTCGATTATTCTCGCTATTTTGCTATGTGAAAAAATCTATCTCTATTCTGTGCTAGCTAGCGCCAATCAGGTCTTTAGCTGATTATCTTTCATGTATAAGTCACCAAATTCTACCAAACCTTGCCGAGGACAACCGTCAGAAAGACCCGGCTCTAATCTCGCCTACCGTAGTCCGTACAGTTCCGTGCGGGACCCCCTAGGCCGCGAATCGCTCTCCGTTTCCCCCCCTACGTCAGACGCTATGCCTGCCCATCACCTTACCTCGTCTTATTGCTCAGCCCTCCCCCCCTATCCCCCCTTCTTCTTCTGTCGAAATTGGCACCTTGTTATGCGGTCGTGCTCCCCCCTTCCTCCTTCTGTCTTTTCTTCCTATCCATGCCTACCTTTCCTTCCGTTCTCACCCCCTTCTGAGAGACGGTTATGGCCGGTTGTTGAGATTAATTTCTTTTATCGAATGCAATAGCTGGGAGAATAGGCACGTGGTTACAATAGCTAGCTGTATAGCGCGCTTTCAGCTTGCGATTAGACAGATTTTCCTCTTGCTAGGAAAGACTCTGCTGGTAGTGCACTGCACTCCATAGGTACATAAGGACCAGAAGTTCAAAATCGGTGACTTTTCGACGATACGTTTCGTTGTTTTTGGTGGCCAAACGCGTCGCAGTTATGAATGATGTATGAAAGATAAGCATTAAAAGTAACCGATTTTAAATCTCTGATAAGGACTAGAGCCGCGTCTTTTTCGTGGTTATGTTTCACGTATTACATAAAGCCATCAATGTCTTGCTGCTGAACTAGATGAAATATCACCATAAAAAAGGAGACCTGATTCGACGGCTCTAATAAGGACCAATAAACGTTCGCTTACTGTGCAGTCTAGCAGTGGCCTCTCACTCCTAGTTAGCCATCCACCAACTATTTAAGTAGGACGGATGATGACTAACCCCCCCCCCGGTTCCCCCTCCGGCAACCTTCTCCGATTTCCTCATTCTCTCCCCCCTCGCCTTGGTCCCTTGTCTCTTTTCCTCCTTCTTCAAACCTCACCCCACACCAACCTACACATTCCGCGTAGTAGTATAACATGTACCTAAGATCGGGAGCATCTCGCGTGTGAGCGAGTAATGCCTATTATTATTATTATTGCCGTATTCTCTAGGCAAGCGTAACACAGGAAAACGGCTATGGTTGCGGAAAACGCTCCATCCATCGTTTCATTCCGAGTTCCGAAAAGAGAGCGAACTGATATGAGGAGAGTACGGACAGAGTAGGAATGAAAGGACTGCCGGAACCTTTTCGTCAATAATAGTGCTGCTTTGAAGCAGATGCTGTACCCCTTGCTAACGCACTGTGCATAGTACCCACCCAACCACCGGCTTATTGCTTCCCCTCCCCCCCTTTCACCTCGCCTTCCAACCGCCCATCCTACTGTAGTCATGGAGAATGCCAATTTAACACGCGCGCAAGCCGCCTAGACGACCGGCCAATGGAAAAATCGCGGGTGCGTAGGGAAGAGGAGCGAAGGGCCGGGAATTAGCGCAGAAGGACCGAAGATCGGGCGTTAATGGCACGCTGTCGGTTGACTAGGGGTTGGAAGCGCGCCTTCGACTGATTGTGCCTGTTACAGAGGTGCCATTTCATGCGTACGTGTATAATGCATTAAACAGATCCGTCGGGAAACCATTCCGAATGTAAGGCGAGGGTGTGTGCGTAAATGAGAAAATTAGACACTCATTTTGGAACGGAAGAAACTGACAGATCGCCGTTTATTACACTATGCATTCCTACCGGTCCTCTATCACCCTTATACCTACAAATCAAGGCCTACAAATCATGAACAGTGGTTTTTCCGGCCAATGGATAATAATAATAATATTTAATAATGGATGGCCAATGGAGAGTCTGTATATTGAAGCTCCGCCATCGGAAGGAAAGCGTTACTTTCAAGCTCAGAAGCTGCCGTATGACCCCTCCTGTTGCTTGCTATCTATGCTCCTTTTCCCACCTGATCTCGTTGTACCCTCTGGGAAAGGCTATGCACTGTTTCATGCGAAAGTGAGCAAGTCTCAGGTTGGTACAAAATGATCAGCTCCTTGTTGCACTCGCCTGCTATCAGCTATCGTAGTCAATGTATACGAACGAAACTGCGGAGTATATTCTTGGTAGTTATGCTTCACCGACCATAAGATAATGGGCCACAAACGCTGATCATCTGAAACGTAAGCATTAGGATTGGCAAGCCGGGGTTCTTTTTGGCCGTTTTTCATGGTTACATTTCACGATAGCATACTTGTTATACATCGCATTCTTCTGCAGATGGCGAAGCCTAACCCTGGAAAATGCGCTGGTTTGCCAACGCTGCTAACCGTCGAAAGACCCGAATGGAATGCTCTAGTGGGCGGACTCATCTCGAGGCGAAAGTTCTTCGCGAGACGACGGCGCATAGGCCAGAGCGCGCGTGAGTTATGTGCAAGCTTCGGTCGCATAAATACTTCATATTTAATCACGTCACCCCCATTCCCCCCTTCTTCTCTTCTTCGTCTCTAGTCTCTATAGACGCCTCTTAGCCGGCCAATTCACCGCCTTTCCCCTACTTCTACTTCACACTCCGTTCTCTTCCCTTCCTATATTATTTGCTCCGTCAGTCGCCTCATTCCTATTTTCGACGAGAGAGCGAAGCTAGGAAAGAGTTTCTTGAATGAACATTTTCCTCAATCATACATACCTCAACTCTACGGCATTCCATTCGGGTGTCTTTAGTAGAGCATGTGATTCGTGTCTTTTTGATGCATATGTTTCATACAGCATTCCCAACCGCGACGCGTCTCGTCACCAAAAGCAGAGCGAAACATATTGGTCAAAAAGACACGAATCACATGCTCTGGTCTTTAGACGGTTGTGCTTGCTTCACCCGCACTGGATAACCTGCCATAGGTTTATTATCATCGGCAAACATAACTATCGAAAAGACCCGAATGGTAATACTCTACTCAACCCCCCTCCGCTTCTCCTCTCCTGTTTTCCAATTCCTCCTTCTTCTTCTTCTATTTTCTACGGTTACGATACGGGGGTTTAGCGACGTTCTGATTGTTCCCCTGCCAAGCTAATTGGCTTTTGCCTCCTGCCGTTGGATTTATGGGGTAGTTGAGGCAAAACTGACTCCCCTACCCCCCCCCCAGTGGACGCGAATTCTGAGCCATTTTCCACTAGGTGTTATCTAGACTATGTTTCTTCTACACTTCTGAAGCATCTTAAAGAGGCTCCATTCGGAACCACCGTAACCTATTCAAATTCCTGACGGCATCCTGACGGATTCGATTAGTTTCTCTTCTATGCTCTTCTTCCCTCTCTCGCTATGCAAATTATGCTTGATTGTCTACGGTACCGAATGGTCCTCCTCTAAAAAGCTGACCTGCCTATCTCTCGTAGGTTGCAGTATAGTGGAATAAACCGATCCGTCCGTTGGATTCCATAATGTGTCTAATTCTCTCACTTTTGCACACTCTCTCGCTCCAACGGTGCTTTAATTCGGAATGATTTTGGGATGGATCTTTTTAATCCACTATACTCGTCTCGATAGTCCTCCTGAATACGGGGAAAAGGACGAAGTATACGCGGCACGGATTGCATCGCGCTGCCCCTGTGTGTGCAATCTACACTTGCTCAGAATCATTCACGAGCCTTTCCCCCCTTCCTACCTCCTTCCCCTCCGCAATCCCCTCCCCAACTCCACTAGCCCCCCAACCTCTTCCCTCTACGAGGTCAGCGAAACAGTGCGCGTATGACGGTTGGGAATAGTAGTCAGTAGGGCGGTTCGGGAGTAAGCTAGAGTTGGAAATGCGAGCTTTTCTGGAATATGGACGTTCATTTTTCTGTAAACGTTTTCGGCCGAGCGCAGGCGAAAACGTCTAGAAAAAGTGAGAACGTTCACATTCGTTAAGTTGCTCACATTTGCAACCATAGAGTAAGCGCAACGCTTTCTTATTGCTGACGAAAAAGCTCAGTCAGTTACCGTATTCCTACTTTGTCTGCACTCTCTTCATAACGCCTCGTCGCCCCCAACCATGCACACTTTCCCTGCTCTCCTTTCGCTGCTTACCTCCTGTTGATCATCGCTCTGTTTAGAGCCGTCGAATCAAGTCCTTTTAAGGTTACCTTTCATCTAGTTCAGCATAAGCAAGACATTGATGGCTTTCTGTAATACATGATACATAGCCACGAAAAAGACTCGATTCGACGGCTCTAGCTCTGTTTCATGCACGGTCGTTCAAAGCGCTCGGAATTTATCTATTCCCAGCCTCGTGGCGGTAGTTCATGTTAGCCGTACGCTCTGCTATGTAGATAATTATCAAAACGCTCCAGACATGTTTCTGAGCTAACTGTTTTAGCCACATCTAACTTCGCATCAATAAGATTCCTGGATTGCCCGAGTGATTGCTCTCTGATGTCCTCCTCTACCAGCCCTTCCTCCTCCTCTCCTAATCTCCCGTTGCCTTGCCTGCCTCTCCTCTCCCCTCCATTCAGTTCACATCATCGTCTCCTCCTTCCCCCCCCTCTTTCCCTTCTTGACGTGTCATCCCCTCGCTTCGTTACCCTCATTTCTCGTCGTCAACCTCTTCTCCGTCCATCTCTCTGCCCTCTCCCCTCCCCTCCCCTTCTCATCCCTCCCCTACCCTTTCATCATCTGTGCCATACTCTCCTGATTGTCGCTGTAATATAAGATGGCATATCCCGCCCGTCACTATGTCCCCATAGACACACGCACGATCATCTTCGTACAATCTAGTCTGGCCTGGACTTTATTATAAAGTTCCGTGAGTAAACTCATACCTACTGCACTCAAACCGCTTCGCTCTCGCATCGCAAATAGGAACGAGACAACCAAAAAAGGCCTGCCTTGCCGGGAGCCCAAGTGAACTTATGCTATATGACGGTCGTAACCCACTCTCAACGAAGTAAGGGAAGAAGTAAACGGAGAAGAGTGAAGCGGGGATATTCAAGTACCGACGGCCAATCACCGACAACACTCCCACTTCACCAGAGTGGATACTACTGGAGGAGGAGGAGGAGAGGCTGGAGGGGGGAAGGCCAATAAGCGAAGGACGCTACAGCGGAATCCGTGGGGAATGAGGGGGGCGACCGCGTGCCCTTCCATTCCCTTTCCTTCGGCTCACTCTCAGCTAACCCTGTGTGTATGTGTGTGTGTGCAGCTCTCGCTAGATTGCAGTGTCAAGAGGATCGCGAAAGAAGCGAAAGAGAAGCGAAGGCGAGGAGCGGGGGGGGAGGAGTCCCGCGAAGAGGAGGAGGAGGAGGAGGAGGAGGAGACACATTGACTACTGCCTTCGTCGTTGTCGGACCTCACCCCACCCTTCCCCTGTCGATTACCTGCTAGTACCCTCTCCCTCGTATCTCCCTCCCTCCCCCCTCGCAACTCTTCTCCTCCCTTCGATGGATGAAGGAGGCGACGTCATGCGGCCCGCACCATCCGCAGCACCAGAAGCGCGTCCACCTCCTGCTGCCGCTGCCTGAGAACTCGGAAGAGGAGGAGGAGGACGACGAGGCTTACTATGACCAGGTGCGGGCTAGGCTTCTTTTTTGGACGCTTTCTTTTCATCGGTTATGTTTCAGACTTCTTTAAATACCGAGATATGCCTACACAGCATAAAAAAACTGAAGCATAACCCTGGAAAGGCGTCAAAAAGAGAACCCTAGTGCGGGCTAGGCCTCCCCCCTCCTCTGACCCGTTTCCACGCAAAAGTGTTCACGCAGGCATGCTCCGGTATGTGCAGAAACGTGAAGCATAATAACCTATCTAGCGCAAAACTCGTTTACAAAGAAACGCATCCGCATTTTGGTTCGTTTCCCCATTTCTGAATATTCCCCAGTATGCTTTACACTTGTACCCGACCATGCCTGCAGAACATGTTGAAACGTAATCGGGAAAGGCGGAAAGAGCCTAACCGAACCTCACCCCCACCCCCTCTGAGACGAGGTCTCATGCATTTCCGATCACCCTCCCAGCTACTACCCTACCCTACCTCTCCCGTTAGATAGGGGTGCACCCCTGTCTAGGGCATGGCCTAGCCCCCTATGGCCGTTGTTGTTCAGTCGTCGACGCGGACGACGTCCGCGTGCGGAGGGCGGACGTCGGCGTCCGCGTCCTCGCGGGTGCCGGTGGCGCGGCGCGCCTCGACCTTCGTCCGCCGCATGTCCATGGCCATTCCGACGCTCACCGCCGACCCGGTCCCGATCTCAAAGGTGGGCCAGCTTTTACCGGCATTACCTAAGGCCTCACCTAAGGCATTACCTAAGGCCTCACCTAAGGCATTACCTAAGGCCTCACCTAAGGCATTACCTAAGGCCTCACCTAAGGCATTACCTAAGGCCTCACCTAAGGCATTACCTAAGGCCTCACCTAAGGCATTACCTAAGGCCTCACCTAAGGCATTACCTAAGGCCTCACCTAAGGCATTACCTAAGGCCTCACCAAAGGCATTACCTAAGGCTCATAGTATTAGGTAATATTATGCAGCATTATTTAGGTTGTGTAGCTAATGCTTCCTTGTAGGCAAGTCCCACAGCCAGAGAACAGCGCGCATTCTCGTCCTGATTCATGTGGGGCACGCTAATGAGGAGGCTTGGACATGCATACATGTATAACTATAGTACACTACTGTAACCTTACCACCAATCTCTCGTCTTATCGATAGTTACGTCTCCGTTGCTAAGCGTACGATTAAACTCGAATCTTCTCAGAGGACTCGCTCTCGAGCCTTCCTTAGCTTCGTTCCCCAACACAACCTATGTCCGTCGCGGCTAGAGCCGTCGAAGCGAGGAGTCTTTTTCGTGGTTATGTTCCATGTATTACATAACGACGTCAATGTCTTGCGTATACTGAACAAGATGAAAGATAACCATAAAAAGGACCCGATTCGACGGTTCTAATCAAGGCGCTGTGTAATCGGTACGCAGACGCAGTCCTAAGAGAGAAAGTACGCCTCCGAAAGGACGGCCTCGGTCTAATGCCACGGTAGAGGTACTATGCCATTAGTTCAGCTGCCTCGAGGGGGGAGAGTCTGTTAGTTGGTAATTGGTCTGCGAACCGTCGATCCGTACTGCGACCAGAATGCCCTAACAGCAATAAAAACGATTTGCCGCAAAATATCGCTACTGACTTCGGTAGAAATCACGGACAGCGTTTTGGCCCGTTCAGAAGATGACCTTAGGTATCGCGTCAGCCTGAATTCACACTCTGATAGGATACTATGGAGCCTAGTTTACGCTCTGGTAGATAGTTCTGAAACCGTTAACTCTCTCCACATATGGTTCTTACTCTCTCTGTGCTCCTGAGTGTCCTCACGTTGAACGCTACAGCATTCCCCCCCCTCCGTCCCCCCTCCTCCTCCTCCTTCTCATAATCGCGTGTGTGCAATTTCGACGGTCGCGCTCATCTGGAGACCCAAATGAAAGCCGGACGACGAGGCGAAAAAGACCCGAAGAGGCTAACGTTTCTCACTCCCTCCTGTCTCTCCCCTCTCCCCTCTCCCTTCCCCCTTTCCAGTTCGAAATGAGCCGAGTCATCGGGCATGAATAGCCGAGTAAGAGTGCGTATGGAGAGATACTCACTCGAGGAAGGTTGCTGAGTATAAAAAGGAGAGTTGTACAGACTGCTCATCTCGGCCAGTATCTTTCACTACTTTTGGCGACGAGACGCGTCGCGGTTAAGAGCGATGTATGGAGCATAATCATGGTACTGACCAGTCCGCGCACCTCTAGCATAGATGAGCACTTGTTAATTGCGAGAACCGTCGATGCATCCCGGAGCAAGATATCGTTGCCTGCACTAGAACAAAACTAGAGGTGCCGGATCGTCCAGACGCACTTTTCCTACACGAAATGCGTGCGTGACCGATCCGCGAGCACTTCTGCTTATTTGATATTACGTAGTGTCTTATTGTTAGTCTCAGCTGGCGATGATGTGATATACTCTGAAGTAGAGACATCGGCTCGGGTCTTTTCCCAGCTATGCTGAACCAGATGAAACATAGGTAGCCATAACTGATGGCCGTACTCTGACGCGCAGAGAACTAGAGCCGTCGAATCGAGGAGTCTTTTTCGTGGTTATCTTTCATGTATTGCATAAAGCCATCAATGTCTTACTTATGCTGAACTAGATGAAAGATAACCATAAAAAGGAGCTGATTCGACGGCCCTACTAGGGACAGGTGAACCCCCGAACCTTACATTAGTCGATGGAGGGAGAGGGGCGAGAGGCGACGACGTTATTGAAGGCGAGAGTGCGCCCCCGCGTAATGGACGTTGACTGCCGAATAGCGGGGATTCCGCCGACGTTGTCGTAATACACTGTGATTTAGGAACTAGAGTTGTGCAGACGGGCCATCAGGGCAATACACTCAGCGAAATTTCACCACCAAACAGCACCTAGTGAATCATTCACCACATAAATTTCACCAGCCCGCTGGTGAATTGTGCGCCATTCACCAGCGGGCTAGTGAAATTTGTGTGGTGAATGATTCACTAGGTGCTGTTTGGTGGTGAAATTTCGCTCAGTGTACGATTTCACTACTTTCGGCGACGAGACGCGTAGCGCTTAAGAATGATGCATGAAGCATAGTCAGTGTGCTGACCAGTCTGCACATCTCTGATAGGAACGGTCCATAAACGGGGTTCATGGTTACGTCGCCTTCATCCTCTTTATATTGGCGGCAACTTACCAAGACTTTTTTCTCAGCGATGCGGTGGTTGATGTTCGAAGTGACCTGCCTAAATACTGTTGTAGACTCACAATACTTCCAGCACACCCTTTGCCGCTATCTCTCTCCGGGCCCAGTCCAGGTCTCTCTCCTCTATTCTTCTTCTTCCTCGCCTCTTTCCGTCCCTCTTAAATGCAGGGGGTTTCGGGAGCAACAAAGAACTCGTCGATGAAGTGTAATTGCATTTCGCTTCGTTTTGCCGTTTGAGCTTTAGCCCGCGCGTAGGGGAAGGGGGTTGTTGAAGGATATTGTCTTGAGACTAGAGCCGTCGAATCTGGTCTCCTTTTTACGGGTATCTTTCATCGAGTTCAGTATAAGCAAGACATTGATGGCTTTATGTAATACATGAAAGATAACCACGAAAAAGACTCCTCGATTCGACGGCTGTCCTTGAGACGAACAGGAGACCGACGAGGACGTGCATAATGGGGATTAAAAGGGCGAGAGAGTGTTTGCGAAAGTGATAGAATTAGTCTCCTTCTGGAACGGAAGAAACTGACGGATCGATTTATTCCACTATACCTATTGATTGACTCCTTGATGTACCTCAAAATAGGGTTAGGCACGGACGACGAATATACACTTCCACTATCCTCTTCGTCACAACCTCTCACGCTATGCTCATTAGGTAGACTACAGTCTTGTCGATATCTTTCTCTCTGCGTGCAGAACTCAGCTTCGAAGATGCACAGCTAATAGACTGACTGAGATGTGCGTATGTCGTGTGTCTGTGTGTCTGTGTGTCTGTGTGTCTGAGCTTCTCTTCTGTCCCCCCTCAAGGAGAAGAGGGAATGAGAGTGTCAACACAATTAGACGACCGCCGCGGGGCCAAATTGAACTGTTATAGAAAAAGAAGGAGGATGCGAATGCGGCTCTGAGTAGTTTCATTCGGTGAAGACGGTGAAGAGGAAGAACCGCGGAAAGGACATCTTTATCGGGTGCATAGCGTGCTAGAAAAGAGGATATATATCCCTACGTTGTCTGGACTCTCTTCACGCCCCGCTTCGCTCTCTCGGCGGAGATAGGAATGAGACGACTCACGGAACGCTTTCGCCTCAACCATAAGAAGGAGCAGTCCGGGTTGTCGTGAACGAGCGATAAACACTTGGGAGAACTCGTCGATTCGAAGATTAAGCGACAGGCCGTCAACAACGGCCGGGCGGCGTACTCGACAATTCATAGCCTCAGGGGGTGAAGTTCACTCAAACGACCGAGATAAGCCCCCCCCCCGGCGTCATGCGGATCTGACACGTAGGCCCCGTTCTCCGATCCATATCCTTTAGGCCGCAAAAACCAATCGTGATTTTTGTGTGTTTATCGCCTGACTCTCTTCATTCTTCCGTGCCTTTCATCAATCTCTCGATCTCATAATGCGATTAAGATGCTTCGTTTTCACCCCCTAATATCGTTCTCTCGGCTCTTCGATAGAGTCATTCCGTTCGGGTCTTTTTGGTGTATATGTTTCACGATCATCTTATAATGCCGGCAGTAGACCGAAGGCACTGCTAGGTTGCCGAAGACTATCATTGGAGCCGTCAAGGGTAGACAGCATTCCGCCCGGTGAAGAATGTGTCTAATAGTGAATTCACCACTATTTTTGAATTTTCTCAAGAGTGGCTAAACCAATCTACACTAAAATTTCAGAGATAGTAAAAATTGTAGCAACGAGCTTAATCTTTAAATTCATAATTTTTGGTTCACTTAGTCGCCTACAGGATTAAATCCTATGCGCGGAAACCGCTATTCGCTATACTTGGAATGCTGTGGGTAGTTCTAATCGTGCTCGGACTTTTTGAGTTGTCGTAGAATCGTAGATAAGCTTCCGATATCTCCCAAAACTACTATAATTACGCACAGCACTTTTACTTCAGTAGATGGTAGGCTTTGAAAACCAAGCGCTATTAGCGCATTTATCGTCTGACTCTCTTCATTCTTTCATTCTTTGATTACTCTCTCGGTCTCATAATGCGTTTAAAAGGCTTGGCTTTCAAACCCTAGGGTAGATAGTGTTGAAACCCCCGACCGTTGATCCCTTTTCTCTTCGGATACCTCGTCTCAATAGCACTCCCTCCCCCTTTCTGTCCGTATATTCGTTCCCTCAACAACTCGCCAGGCTTCATGTTCACAGAGAGAGAGTGTGGGGGGGGGGAATAAAGCCTTTGTTGGCAGTAGGGGAGATGGGGGGAAGAGAGTGTCCCATCCCCCCTCCCCTCCCATCCTTCTCTACTTCTTCGTCTCTTCATCATACGTGCCAACACTCACACTCGGTCTCCCCTAGTATATATCCTTACTCGAGTCTCTCCTTCTCCCTGCAGAGAGTCTTCCTATTCTTACATCGTCGTCTCGTCTCATCGCTTCTTCCAAATCCCATCATGATCTCTTTCCCTCTTCATCCTCTCCTCTCTCCAGTCGTCTGCCCTTCACATATCCCATACGATACAGCCTGATTGTTCGGGATACCGACATTTCCGCATACATTGTTTCCGGCTCTATAAAGAGCTACCAAAACTTTATCTTTATCTTTATCTTTATCTTTATCGAATACGCACATAGATGATGACCAAGCGTCATAGGGCGGAAGTCATTTTGTGCGGAAATCTTTGCATCCGCATCCCGGTTGTTCTTTGAGTCTGAAAGTGAGAGGGAGAGAGGGTGCCGAGAGGCAGAGAGGATGAGTGAAAATCGAGTACAGCGACACCTCACTCACTCTTGAGTCTTCTCCTCTCCTGTTCCTGCTCTACTCTCTGCTATTATCTATATCCTCTTGTTTAGAGGATATGTGTACTTTTGATGGTTATGTTTCGCCATATCCGAAGATAATAAAGCAAAGGTTCACTATGAATTGATCGGGAAACATAAAATCGTCAACAGTACACGATTCGTATCCTCTACTCTTGTTCATTCGCCTCTAACGACATTCCGTAGTGCGTGTGGGCCGCGAGGCATTATGTAGCATCAAAAAGCAGAGCTGTGCTTGGGTTCGGGATACGCCGAAGACTGCCCGCTGCTATATTTAGTTATGCGACGCTCCCCCCCAGAGTGCATCAGCCCGATTGCCATTCTGCACACAGAGACCCTAATCGCATCGTTCCATCTGATCGTTGCCCTCACAGCATTCTGTCCAATATCTCGCGTACTTCAATGAGGAGGGGGCGGGGTGACTGCTAGCGGGGAAACCACCATTTCATCAAATCGGTCGTTTCTTCGCTACTAATTGGTACGTAGATCACGGTTGATGAGATGACCGATTCGATAAAATGGCGGTTTCCCGAGATAGCCAGCAAATAGCTCACGCTCACAAAGGCGGGAATCAGATCACGGAAACAGCTTATGAAAGGGTAGAAGAACCAGGACTTCCTCGTTTGTGTCTCGCTTTCCCCTCTTCTCTCTCTTTTCTCCCCCCCC
>LS884219.1:62602-73253 GCA_900490955.1 Micoletzkya japonica
TACTGAACTAGATGAAAGATAACCATAAAAAGGACCTGGATTTTCCTAGTCCTTCCCCCCTTTCCCTTTTCCCTCCCGTTGCTCTTTCCCCCTTCTCTCTTCTCTAAGGTGACCGCCCTTCATCACCAATTCAATTCCTCCTCCTCCTCTTCTCGTCCCTCCTCCTCCCTACCTACCCTCATTCGTATCCGTCACTCAGTTCGTGGTGTGCCTCCTTGCCCCCCGTGAGTGCCGCGAGTGCACCACCGCCGCCGCCGTTTCGCACCCGTCGTCGTCGTCGTCGCTCTGGTCGTCTCCGATGGGAGAGGGGTAGAAGAGGCGAGGCGCCGGGCCGGGTAGTAGACGACCACGGGAGGGCCACACGCTAACCCATGCCCAACCACCTCGCTAAGAAGCACCTCACCGTTGTGCTCCAGAATGGCTCGCACAAGGTAAGAATAAGATAGGATAGGATAGTTTCATCAATGTCATGGGCCATGCCAAGGGATGGTGCTGGTATGCTCATGCCGCATGCTGACCTAAGAAGACTAGAGAAGAATAGAGGGGGTTGGGGCGCAGAACTCACTCTGCTTATATGGCCTAGGAACGATTATGATGGGGGGAGGTAGAAGGAGAGGATGAAGGAGGCGTATGCCCCGGAGGGGAAGCTGTGTAGTTATGGGTGGAGGGGGCCCTGAGGGCAGGCCGCTTCTCCTCGACGGCGACGTCAGTCAGGATGGGCAACAGCACAACGGCCGGATTCGCTACGCGATGGTGACGACGGGGGGCCTGGGTTCTCTATGGCTGTTCTGTTCTATAGACTTCTCCCGTGACTCCAATTTTGTTTCATCATATATTTAAGGTTTAGTTAACGCGTATAGCTAGTTTCTTAATGCACTGTAGGAGAAGCTTCTTCCGTTACGTTCCAGTAGGCCCGTCGTGCTTATCTATATACTTACCGTATTGCTGGAGCTAGGTATACTACCTATTAGTCATACTAGTCAGTGGTGAGTGTTGTCGCGGAACGCAGGTAAGACCTGCGGAAGAGTGAGAAGAGAGAAAAGGGGGGGGAGAAGGGGGGAAGACTCCCTCTTCTCCCGTCTCCCTCTCATATTTCGGGGTGCTCGGGCCGGGAAGACGGCCGGCAAAAAGTAAGAGAGCGAGAGGGAGATATCTCTATAGAGAAAGTATGCAGCGACGACCCCCGTCTCTCCTCCTCTTCCATGCCAATCTACCATCCATCTAGGGGCCCTCAGGCAAAGTTGGGCACACCACCAGTGGAGAACTCGGAACTGGCTCCCCCCCCTCATGCCATCTATTAGGCTGTCATCTGGGCCGATGAGGAGTGGAGAGGGATTCTGACGGGGGGCCTGCCTGTAGGCACAGTAGAGAGGTACACAAGAGCTCGGCTAGCTCCTGTGTCTCATTTTGAGTAAATGACGGCACGCACAAGTCCAGTAGGTAGACCCCACGATTGCGACATAGGCTAACAAGCTTGAAACCACGCTAACCCCTAGGTACGGTGGAATAAACGGCGATCCGTCAGTTTCTTCCGTTCCAAAATGAATGTCCAATTATCTCACCTTTGCACACACTCTCGCCTTATATTCGGAACGATTTTTTGAACGATCGTTTTTGTCCACTATACGCCAGCTTGCCAGTGGTGGTGGTGGTAGTGGGCCCCCGTCCCCTACGTACGTCGGAGGATGGGTTCAGTGTGGCTAAATGCGTGCTACGCTACTCAGCGAGTTAACGACCAGTATGAAACGAGCTCGGGCCCCATTCTCGAAGTGAAAGGGAGAGCGTCTGAACATGAAGAGAGAGATGGAGGGCGGATAGGAGGAGTTCCTCTCCTCTCATCCTCCCCTCCGGGTGGGTGTGTGTGTGTGTGTCTGTCTGTCTGTCTGTACTTCGAGAGCATTTCATTCGGGTAGTCCTTATGACGGTTATGCCTCAGCCACCTAACTAGGTAGCTACTGACTCATGTATGAATGGCTCATGATGCATAGCCATCAAAAGACACCCGAATGGAACGGCTCTATTCTCTAGGGACGTGCAGACTGATCAGTATTATCACATAATAATTTTTGAACCATACTGGCCAAAATGATGATAAATAAAAATAAATATAAAATGATCAGTATCCGCACAACTCTGCTATTCTCGAGAGTCCGTTCGGACTGACCCCCTCCCCATTGATCAATCTCCCCTTCCAGGTGTTGTCTCTGGGGGCGGACGTCCTTCCGGAGTACAAGCTGCAGCCGACGCGCATCCACCACTGCACCATCGTCCACTACTCTCCCTTCAAGGTAGCTAAGGCCTTAGCCTTAGACCTTAGGGTAGCTAAGCCTTAGCTTTAGCAAAATATCACACCAAACGCATTTCGAGCCTATCGACATGTCCTTAAATGTAGGGGGGGGGGCTAGCCTCCCCAGTCCGTCCTCCCCCCCCTCAAAAGTGCTCGCAATCTGCTTCCGCGCCTACGCCACGGAAATTGTCGCACCTTCGGCGAACATCATAATAGAGAGAGCGGGGCAGAGACAGAGAAAGACGAAGAAGAAGAAGAAGAAGAGGAGGAGGAGTTAAGGCAAAATGTTCATCTGTCTGCTTCCTCTTCTAGTGCTCTTCCATGCGCTGCCCTTAAACCAATCGCGTCGAAGGTGCGCTGCTCTTCTCTACATTCCTCCAATCGCTTCCTTTTTCTCGGCACTTCATGGTTGATGACGACGTCACGAAAAAAAGACGAAGAAGGAGAGGAGAAGAAGGCAGAGAAAGAAAGAAAGAGGGAGAGATTCGGAGAGAGATCGTGTCAACACACACACACGCATGAGTCGAGTCGAGTCTGTAGAGAGTGGGGGGGACCCGAGTGATAGATCTCCTTCCGCGTCTGAACCCTACCACAACAACGACAACACAGAGCCAAGTGGAGCTCGGACTGCTTTTTATGCGCTTGACAGCGTGCCATAGCGTTCAGAAATATATTCACCCCATATTGCCGTTTCTGCAAGGCCAACAGCAAAGTACGTTTGAATGCCGCTTGAAGAAGGCGAAGGGGCTCTTTGAGCATCATGCAATCGAATAGTAAAACAGCGAGCGCTCAAACGTCATGACGATAAACGCGAACTTACGTCGATTGACGCTACTCCCTCTGAAGTCTGAGATGAAGGAAAATACATCTGAAGTGTTATACAAAGATACGTCAGAAGATCAATCTGAAAACCAGCGTGCAACAGCGATAAATAAACGATTTGAAGCCAACTATTTATAATGGAATGCTTGTTCGATTCCAAAATGCATCCAATTCTCTCACCTTTTGCTTCATCTCTCGCCTAATATTCGGAATGATAAACTGACGGATCTCTTTTATTCCACTACAAGTCGGAATGGTGCGAGTTCGAACCCCGCTCGGTGCGGGAGCTTTTGCAAATTTGGAAAACGCCTATTTGAGTGTTCTTTGGTCATGTGCACGCACACACGGACGTTTAGCGAATTATATAATAGTATTGATACATGTACGGGCCTACCCAACCATATGTACTTGCAGGCGATATGGGACTGGATCATCTTGTTACTCGTTATCTACACCGCCATATTCACGCCGTACGTCGCAGCCTTCCTGCTGAGAGAGGTGACTTTTTCGATGATGTTTTGCTCCGACCATAAAACGGCCAATGGGGGAATGCCAGACCCCAATTGTTTGTATGCTATTAGGTCTTGATTAGAGAAGGGGTCAATATCTCTTACGTTCTTCCTAACGAGTATACGGCTTGTTTGCCTCTTGCGATTTTTGCCCAAATGAGCTCCTGCCTTTCACACTGTGTACTATGAAAGGCGGCAGAATGCGTGCGCTTGCTCAACGCTTTTCCCGTCTTCCCCCCCTATTCGCTTGTTAGGCCGCCTAGGTGGGGCTACTTCCAACGGGATGGGGGGGTTCAAAGTGCTTTTTAAACACTCTCTCTTCTCTCCAACACTCGCTCGAACTCTGACAAATGGCTTTCGCGCGTGAAAACAACGCGCTAACCGACGACTTCGCAGCCTTGAAAGCCCCGTGTTTGTCTTCGATTACGTCTTTTAGGGCAGAGAATGGGGGGGGGCAAGATCGGGGGGCTGCCTTTCCTCTTCTGCCTAACGTATCTATTAGAGCCGTCGAATTGAATCTTTTTCGTGGTTCTATTTCATGTATTACATAAAGCCATCAATGTCTTGCTTATACAGAACTAGATGAAAGATAACCATCAAAAGGACCTGCTTCGACGGTTCTAGTATCCCTTTCCTCTTCTGCCTAACGTTTCTATATCGGGGAGGGGGGGGGGGGAGTCTCGTGACTTGACTACGGTCGTTGTGGCTAGTGAAGAGCGAAGTAGAATGGGCGCATCCCTCCTTATAAGGAAGAGTCGAGAGGGGAGAGAGGGGAGGCCTTTCTTCTTCTCATCCGCGTGTGTGTGTGTGTGCTATTATGCATGACATCATCATGGATACGGAAGGCTGAGGGGAAAGAGGAGAGAGTAGTGAAGCATATACGTAGCCGACCCGATAACAAGCAGCAGCAGCGCTATTTTTGCCTGTGCGCCTGTCGAGCATCGACCATAGGTGACAACGAGGGTGAACCAGAGAGAGAGAAGGAGACACACCTCTGACACAGGCACGGGGTTGCGTAGGGACGAGCGTCGAAAAGGGGAGGCGGCCGGGAGGGACAGATAACCCTGTGGAAGGCACCATGCGCTAGCGAGCAGAGATCAGCCAAAGATTGGGGCGGCCGTACCCAGAGTGTACGGTAAACATTAGAGATGTGCATGCGAATTCTGTTGGTCAATGCGTTTCATTGCTTTTGGTGGCCAGTCGCGTAGCGGTTATGAATGATGTATGAAGCATACGCATCGAAAGAACCCTCACGCACAACCCTAGTAAATATGGCCAGAAGTTCTAGCGGACAGACTCAACCAGAACGGGCGACGCCGAGCTGCATTGCAGCAATTTCAGCAGGAGATCCGGCGGGCGCGGTTCTCGGAGCCACTCGAGATCGTCGACCTGATCGTCGACATCATGTTCATCGTCGACATCATCATCAACTTCCGGACGACGTACACCAACGAGAACGACGAGGTAGACTATAGCCATGACTCTCTGCAGCTACGATATTTACAGCATTCCAAGCGTGCTCTAACATCGAATAGTGGCTTCCATAAGATTTGATCCCATAGGCGAAGAAGTGAACCAAAACTGCTCCGTATTAATTTTTTGCCGTCCAGCTACCTCATATAAATTGGTATGTACATATCGGTTTCACGATTGCAGTGCGTCTCGCACCCGGGCAAGATCGCGATTCACTACTTCCGCGGCTGGTTTCTCATTGACATGATCGCGGCCGTGCCCTTCGACCTGCTGCTGGTCAACACCGACAGCGACGAGGTAGCCTACCTAATTGATCGTCTTTCTGCTGATTTATAAAACATAGAGACTACTCATTTATCTCGTCTGCTGGAGTTCTCTGTACCAATTCTATACGATGATTATGGTCGCCGATCAAGGGGAAGGAGGGAGCAGCGTAATTACCTACATCATTACTACTTGCAGTCGTCCCAAACGACAACGTTGATCGGCTTGTTGAAAACTGCTCGGTTGCTGCGGTTAGTGCGCGTTGCGCGGAAGCTAGATAGGTGAGCCCCGTTTCTATTACTCATTTGTTCGCCAAGTCCTCTATCGTCGGAAGTGGAGTTCGCCCAGTTTTATTGTTTCACTACTAGCTGTAAGTTATCAGGGCTAGCTATTTCCCTTACTATAATATACAAAAAATATATATAGCAGAATATAAACAAATATATCTATGCAGGTATTCGGAGTACGGCGCGGCCGTCCTGCTTCTGCTGATGGCGACGTTCGCGCTGATCGCCCACTGGCTCGCCTGTATCTGGTACTTTGATCTTCATCTTCATCTTCATCTTTATCGTTTACGGAATATAGAGGGAAAAGAACACGGGAAGGAGGCATTGCAGTGAAGTATTATTGACGAAAAAGTTCCGTCAGTAAACGCTCATTCCTACCTTGTCTGCACTCTCTTCATACCGCTTCGCTCTCTCGCAGCAAGTAGGAATGAGACAACTGACGGAACTTTTTCCTCAACCATGGTTGCCCGAACGGTTTCCTTGTAAGGTACGCCATCGGATCGGCCGAGCTGAGCCACAAGGAGATCACGTGGTTGCACCAGCTGTGTGAGTCGTCCAGCTATCCGCGGTGAACCAGAGATTTCTAGAGTTGTGCAGACTGGTCACTGTGGCCAATACGATGTTTCATTACCTTTGGCGACGAGACGCGTCCTGGGCAAGAATGATGCATGAAAAAAACACAATCATTGCACTGACCAGTCTGCACATCTCTAGAGATTTCACCACCTAACAATAAGCCAGTGATGAATTACTCAACACGTGCTTGGCGAAAGTAGCTTGGTCAATGATTCACGAGAAGCTGGTGGTGCAATTTCGCTGTAAGTACTGAAGAAGATGCGTGAGAGGTTTCTTGCAGCCAAGCACCTCAATGAACCGTATATATCAACCAACGGGAGTATACCGGTCGGCGGCCCGTCGTTATCCGTAAGTTATGAATAATTATCAACGGACGAATAGCTCAAGCTAATTATCAACATGCTTCATTATCATCATAATCATAATCATTATCATTATCATCATTATCAACATAAAACATGCTTGGAACGCTTACGTCGCTTTTGGAGTAGGGTTCCTTTTTGAAACTTTTTTTTCACAAAAATATTTCAGTGTTTATGCTCTGCAGATATGTTTCGGTGCTTACGAAAAAGCATAACTCGGAAAAAGAGTAAAAAAGAAGCCTATTTTGCAGTCCCGCTACGTAGCTTCATTATACTTCACCCTGTCAACCATCACATCCATCGGCTTCGGCAACGTGTCCGCCACGACCGACTACGAGAAGATCTTCACGATCATCATGATGATTCTCGGATGTAAGCATCCCCCTTACGCTCACCACAATACTATTTCATCATACGATTAAATGGAATCTCTTTCATGATGAACTACCACGTCAAATTACCGATTGATCCCTTTCTTCAGCGTTGATGTACGCGTCCGTCTTCGGTAACGTCTCGGCCATCATCCAACGGTTGTACTCGGGCACTGCTAGGTAAGTGACGTGACTGGGAAGTAGAGGTATACATCTAATATAGTGTATTAGTTGTCTGGCAGAAGGAGGCGAAACAGCTATGCACCGTTTAACATTAGTTGTAGATTTTCAATATTCGCGTAGTCTATAAAAGGTTGTATTTTTATTATTATTATTATTATTATTATTTAGAACCAATAAATGAATAAAACTTTTCTTCTAATATCTAATCATCACCGATATGCAAGGTGGCCTAACAACTCCTCTTGCAGGTATCATACAGAAATGTCCCGGTTGCGGGAGTTCATTCGCTTCCACCAAATACCCAATCCGCTGCGGCAGCGGTTAGAGGAATACTTTCAACACGCGTGGACGTACTCCAACGGAATCGATATGAACACCGTGAGTAGGGTTCTAGGTTCTCTTTTTGAGCCTTTTTCATAAATTAGTCTCAGTATTCATGGTCTAGAGGCATATGTCGTGTTTATGGAAGCATGAAACATAATCTTCGCAAGAGATTATGATTTTATTGATCCACGCCTGGAGCCGCAACATTATTGGGTCGAGAAGTCTAATAATGGCGCGTTTATTCAAGCCCATACACATGGCTATTCTCCGGTATGAATGGGCAAGTACGCGGAGGGAATTCGCTCGTCTTTGTTCGACTCTCTGCGACCCGTAGAGAGTCACCCGGCCATAGACTTGCCCACCGAGTCCAAGGAAGAGAATCCCTGAGGGGACCGCGAACTACTGACCTCCTTGAGACAAAGAGAGGCTCGCGTATTCATGACTCCAGCAAAGTAGGACTTGCGCAGTCCTTCTCGCTGTACCTCACACACGTATTATATGAGATTCGTGTTCCGAGTATTCCACATCATGTCAAAGAGCCAAAGAAAAGAAACCAATCGACAGCTCTGATCCGGTTTCTTTCTTTTTCAGGTACTCAAGGGCTTTCCGGACGGACTGCAAGCGGACATCTGCCTGCACCTCAACCGGAACATGCTCACCTCCTGTCCGGCCTTCTCCAAGTGCTCGCAAGGGTGTCTGCGGCAGTTGAGCTTACGGTAAGGCGATACTATACAACTGTCCATTAGCAATCACAACGAGAACATTCCATTCGGGTCTTTTTGACCAATATGTTTCGCTGCTTTTGGTGCCGAGACGCGTTGCGGTAATAAATGATGTATGAAACATATACATCAAAAAGACCCGAATGGAATCACAACCGATGAATGTATCCAAGTGCTCAGAGAACACAGGACGAATGGGTGTTTGTTTCTCGTGCGCAAACAACTAGACATGGGAGAAGGTGGGAAGAGGGTACGGAAATGCAATCTGGGCATCCGCTGTAACTCTCAGCTACATTACGAGATCGCATTACACTTGAGCCATTCGAGTTCGCGCTCATATTGGCCGCACGTGATGGTTTTCAAAGGTTGGATGGAAATTAGAGTTCTGCATGAGAGTTCTTTTGATGGCTATGTTTCACATTTCATTCATAACCGCGTCGCATCTCGTCGCTACAAACAATGAAACATATTGATCAAAAGAACTCGCATGCACACCTCTAATGAGAACAGAATGGAAAGCGATAGAAGATAGGAGGAGATAGGAGGAACGTTGTAGCGATAACTCTCAATTATAACTAATTGTTGTACCAAACGGATAAGCAATTTTAGTTGAGATTGATACTGCAATAAGCAGTAATATATGTCATGCTTTAACACACAAGGTTTGTCTAGCATAATATTATAAAAAACTCTCAAAAAATATCGCATCAGGATAATATCTCGTGTAATTAGAGAGGCTAATTCTAAGTCATAGTATCCCACATTACATGTGCCTTTTTCCCCTTCTCTTCTTTTCTGATCTGCAATAAATATCTATCTATCTATTATATAGAAATATATAGAGATGAGAACATATTATATATATATATATATATATATATATATATATATATATATATATATATATATATATATATATATAAATGAAAACGCTCAGGTTTCGGACGACGCACGCGCCTCCGGGCGACATTCTCGTTCACAAGGGCGACCTGCTCAACGGGCTGCAGTTCCTCCAACGGGGCAGCGTGGAGATCCTGTCAGATGACGGTACCGTCCTGGCCATTCTGGGAAAGGTACGGCGTACCTCTTCGCATTAGCAGTGTCTATACCTACAACCTTATAAGTGGCTATGAGAAATTGTGCTGGGCTACAACCAAGGCTGGGACGAAACCGTTAAAACCAAGCAAAAACAATTTTTGGTCAAAAAATTTTGAAAACCGAAAAAAAAACGAAAAAATAACAACAACAAATTAATTTGCTCTCTCCCGTGTTTTTTGTCTTTTCTATATTAAAACATATATTGTCTCTTCTCTTAAAGGAAGATAGTTTAATTTTCAAGTTAATATAATGCGAAGTAGGTTTTCTTTCTGCATAGTTCAGCCGATTTCAAAAAAAGAATATTCTTCATTTTTTTTCCTAAACGATTTTTGCAATAGTTGAGACATGTCAGTGCAGGCAAAGCACAAACCTATGACTAAGAAATCGGTATTTTGTTAAGCTACTGTATTTCTGAAGGTCGAAATGAACGTTTTCATGAGCTCTATCGACCACATTTTGAGTATTTCTTGTTCTTTTTTTGTCAGGTCAATACCTAAAAAGTCAAAAACAAAATTTTTTTGTCTAAAAAGCCACAAAAAACAACGAAAAAAATCTAAAATGTCAAACACAAAATCCCAGCCTTGGCAATAGCATAGAGTAGGCTTTCCGTAAAGCGACACAGAGTTTGTAAATAAAGTACCGTAATGGCCCACATGAGGTGTCCTCGCTAAGGGACCCCCCACACGGGCGAGAGGAGACTAGTCCCATCTCTCTCTCTCTCTCTCTCTTGTTTAACAACCATTTGGAGATAAACACTTTTGGCACAGATACCCTGGGGTACTGACATGACCGTTACGGTACTCAACGGCGGAATATTCCGTTCAGGACGACGTCTTCGGCGAGAATCCTCTGGCGTACGACGACGTCGGCAAGTCGAACAGCATGGTCCGGGCGCTCAGCTCGTGCGACATCCACAAGATCTTCCGCGACGACCTCCTCGACGTGCTCGAGATGTACCCGGACTTTGCCGAGCACTTCGCCAAGGCGCTCAACGTCAGCTTCAACCTGCGCGATGTAAGCGAGTGCTTCCTCGAGGGCTTCGAAGGACCCCTGCACAGTGTTCTAAATGCTAAGCGAACGAGATAAATGCTTAGTACACGGTGTTTTCCGTGCGAGAGTTCCTACCGAAAACAGGGTTATTTCTTCGGCATCTCGTTCGCTTAACATTTGCACTGTTGTCAGAATACTGTGTACACGCTGATCATAGGATTCTCTTCACAGCATTCCAAGCGTTCTAATAGCGAATAGCGGTTTCCGCGCATAGGATCCGATCCTGTGAGCGAACCAGTGAACGAAAAATTATGAATTTTTAAACTTAAGATCGTCTCCATGAATTCTAACTCCTCCGAAAATTTGGCGCAGATTGGAATAGC
>LS884219.1:120718-131902 GCA_900490955.1 Micoletzkya japonica
CGAGTATGCAAACGTGTTCGTTAGGCGCACTCTATTATTGAAGGAAAATAAACGTTCCGCTAACTGCCGTAAAACTTCAGCCGTAGCCGGAGAGATTAGCCCAAGAGATTTTCACTGCATTGAGTGGAGGGCGCTGCAAAGATGTCCCAACGTTCGTTCTCCTCCAACAATACTTGCAGATCTTTCTGCACGCCACGTCTGCACGTCAGGCGAATTAGCGAGAACGAATGAAGAGAACGGGACAGCAGATTAGATAGATATGGATATTTGCACTCTTCCCTACAATTCTGGCCATCCCCACCACGAGTACGTGATCTGATGTGAAAGTTCCTCTCTCTCTAAAGATAGGAAAGGGGCAGATTGATGCATAGAGGGGATAGCGCATTATATTTCGGACTTATGACACGATCCGCGAGAGAATCGAGAGAGAACCCGACGGCGGTAGAAAATTCATAGTCGTGAATTTGCATTAAAATGTTACCATAAGTACTTTGAGGTATAGGCTACAAATCACGTTTTCAGAATTTCGATATCTTTAGCTTCCTTCATGTTACACGCCATCAAAGTTATGGTGTTTTGACAAGGTATTCAAAATCGCATCACAGCAAAATGTCATACCCTCCCTATATTAAGTCTTTCCTCTCTCATAAGTCTGTCTTATTTAGTAAGATACATCTTGTTCCTGTTCGTTTGCAGTTCGCTCACGTTTGTTCCAGACTAGATAAAGAGATTAGGAAGTTTGTTAGGAACCGTGAGAATAAGTTGCTTGGTTCTTGTTCGGGTAGACCATTCTATAAGTATCTCAGTGCTCGCCTCAAATCCCGCCATTCCATTGGTACTATTGTTGACCCCCTCCGGTAGACCCTTGTTCGATGACCATTCTCGTGCCGAGTCTCTAGCCAATTACTTCCACTCTGTATTTGTCGATGATGATTGCCATCTTCCTCCTTTGACCTCCCCCACTGTCTCTCAATCCATGCCTTGCCCTGTCATCCATACTCATGAGATCTTTGCTCAACTTCGCAAGATTAAGTCCTCTTGTTCTCTTCCCTCTGATGGTATTCATGATTGGTGTTCTGAACCTCAAATGATTCCGAATTTGATCAATCAGTTTTATTTGGACCTCTGCTCGTACAATAATGAACAATCCATAATACCTTCATATTTAGCTTCCGCATGCTCTCCTTCACGCCACGGTGCTTGCCAATGCCCTGGAAAGTTCCACTTTTTATAACTGTTTTAAAATTTCGATGTATCGCGTAGAAATTAGCAAAGCGAACATACCCTCCACAGCATTCCGCCCGGTAAAGAATGTGTCTAATAACGAATTGACCACCATTTTTGAATTTTCTCAAGAGTGGCTAAACCGATTGACTCCAAATTTTCGGAGGTGTTAGAAATCATAGAGATGAACTTAAGTTTTTAAATTCATAATTTTTCGTTCACTGGTTCGCTTACAGGATCGGATCCTATGCGCGGAAACCGCTATTCGCTATTAGAACGCTTGGAATGCTGTGCCTCTCTCCGCTCGCCTTGTACAGAGTAGCAGACCTGATGGCCTTCAAGACCATCGAACGTTGTCTCTCCTTGGTCTGCGTCTTCTGCATCTTCTCCTTCTGGAAATTCACAAGTGAGATTTTTTATCGTATTTCTAAAATTATTTTCGAACTATGGACGCGGCTTGATAATTAAAAGGACATGGAAGCGAGAAATTTTTTGAAACCGAAAATGGTTATACTTGTAAAATATGTTTCTTAGACGATAATAATCATAATAGCCTTGGAAAAATATTTTTAAAAAATTTCTGGAGCGAGAAATATTTATTTGTTCCGGGAATAGCTCGATGCCATTTGCCTCGTTACTATGCGCTAAACGCAGTAAGACTGCGCCTTGGCTGGGAAACAATTTTAGGATATCTCGCGAAGTAGACATTTTTGTGCACTCTGATTTTGGTTTTTATATTATTTAGGCGATAAACTTTCATATGAAAGCCAGTCTTTTTTATTTGCTTCCATGTCCCTGTAAGTATTTAAAGGGACACAGGACCGAATTAAATTCGAGACAAATTTCCGTTTGAACCCATGGCAGCCTCCTGCAGCGCAAGTTAGTGGCAAGCCAATCGAAATAGTGTGATACGGTATCTCTTCTCCGATCGGAGTTGACCACCGTGATCGGGAGTATAGCCTTTCAAAACAGACAGCCATGGGCATCGAACCCCCGAGGCCTGATTCAAAGAGCAACTTACGTACCACTGCTCCACCCCGTACCGCGTCTCGCCAGGCTATTTCTCGCTGAAGTATGGGGGAGTGGAGCAGCGCGTGGATTGTGCGTAGCAGCAGCGAGAGCAGCAACAACGCTCTCCTTTGGGCGTTATTGGTTTAGTAAACTTTCATTTTACAAATAAGAATGATCATGAAGTGATCACAACATTCCTTTAAGAGGAAAGTGATCATACTTCAAAGTCCATTTGGCACTGTAGAAACCATTTATCAAAATGTGGAGTTCTAAGTAATGAAAGACAAGGAGTCAACAACAACTGCCGCGGTTTTAAGACAAGAACAAGTGAGAAGATTCTTCCTATCCTGGTCGTCTAAGTGTAGTCCATACCAACGATCATCCGTCGGCCTGGAATTGGAAACTCTTACCACCATTTTTTTCTAGAGACAAATGTCTTCGCTCCTCAATCTTGTCCGTTTAAATCAGCAGGCACAAAACGTCTAAAATGCAGAGCGAGTGGTAAACCGCAACGCGTACGCGACGCATACAAAAATTTGCAAGTCAGTTTCACATCAAAACTAACTAGTTCTTTTAACTAACTAGTTCTGATAGTTGTTCTTTTAGTTTAATTTACCGTACTCACTGGAGCCCCATACTCATTACGCACTATATTTGCAACGAACTAAACGCTAGCTGCTGTATCTTTCTTCTCCTACAGTAATCCACTCCAATAGACTACCGTATATTTGATAAATGATCGAAAAAAACAAGTACTCGAGATATATACAGCTATGCAATCCCCTATGACTATTCATTACAGTGAGCTAAGCCAAGACACGATCGTATTGCTCACCTTGCGTCCTCTTTGCCGTACTTGCACAGGCCACACCAGCGTTCCAAGGGACCACCCTTGGATTCTTGGATCCTCGAACTCCTTGTGGAGGATCGCGAAGGCTTGACGTACATCGGCTTCTTGGCTGCTAAATAAGGATGCAGTATGAATGAACAAGTGATCAGTAGTGTGTATCCAGTAATGGCCAAAGATGAGTATTTACTAATCGACTTAAATTAATAATAATCGTTTCTAAACCATGCGCAGAGTTATTCTAGTAAACAAAATGGAATACTATTTTGCAGCATGTGTACGCTAAACAAGCTCACAAAAGAAAGAGCCCCTTCTATGCTAATGCCTTTCGGTTGCAAAACACTCGTCGCATATTTCAAGTACTCACCAAGGGGATCGTGCTTTCGAAGTTGCAATGAAATCCCGAGGAGCTGACCATCTATTCGACACTCGACGTTTAAGTTGTCGGCAAGAACGGCAAAGTACGCCTCATGCCTGAAAACATGAATTATGGGAAAATACGGAAAACTGTGCCTTATCCAGTACACGTGGAAGTGTGTTTTCTTAGCATTTTTGTAATTACTGAAAACCTAGGCAAGAAAGCCAAAACCAAAACCTGCCTTATCCTATCAAAAAGAATAAAGCATCCGAGGCGTCATACTTACTTGTCAAGTTGGCCTCATTGAAGCCACAGCTCTGTTGGGCATCCATAACAAATGAACAGCCTCGGAAGTGTTAGATTTTACTGCCTGTAAGCAAGGAGGGTACACAATAACAGAGCAACGGCCATGAACCGGAAATTAAATTCTCGCGCGAAATGCAATTGAAAATTGTGTAATTACAGCAAACTAGAGTGAACTGGAGTGTAAACTAAGCAATATTAGAGCAACTAGTAAAAAACGTCATCTGTGAAACGTAATGCTGCACAACTACCTCAATTAAACAGTGAAATATGCGATTGACTTGAAATTCAAAAGTAATCACACCATTAAACTAGCGGCTTCCCGCCAAAACGTTCCAACCCTTACCACTGATTTGCGCTGCAGGACGCCCTCTAAAACCCGGTTGTCCCGGTTCTCACTCCGGCTATTTTTTCGGTTCTGGCTCCCTTTAAAGGGACATGGAAGCGAGAAATTTTGTGAAACCAAACATGGCCATACCTCTAGAATATGTTTCTGAGACGATAAGAAAGATAATAGCGTTTGAAAAATATTTTTAAAAAATTTCTGGAGCGAGAGATATTTATTTGTTCCGGGAATACCTCGATGCCATTTGCCTCGTTACTATGCGCTAAACGCAGTAAGACTGCGCCTTGGCTGGGAAACGATTCTTAGGATATCTCGCGAAGTAGACATTCTTGTGCACTCTGGTTTTGATTTCTATATTATTTAGACGATAAACTTTCATATGAAAGCCAATCTTTTTTGGCTTCCATGTCCCTTTAAGTAACAACCTCTTCGCAGTCCTTTTTCCATTCCTCCTCTCCTTCATCCCAGACCACCTTCGAAACCATCTCATCGACGACCGTCTTAACGACTGATTCAGTGTCGTCGGTCATCTAAATGTGCCTCTAAACCCAAAATTTGACAAACTTCAAACTATTGAACTTCTCAAAAATACGTAACATTTCGATCTATCCCGTGAAATCGATTATTCCGTAATGCCTCTCACCTCCACGTCTTCGATCGATTCGTCATCCTCAGCCACCTTGCGCTTCTTCGTCGTAGTTCCCTCTACGCTCTTCTCCACCTGCACGATGACGTCGTTGCACTCGATCTCGATCAGGCCCGACATCTGGAAAGGTTTTTTGTTAGGGGAAAGCCTTTCCAGTCACGTAGCGAAATGTGAACAAAAAACAAATACCTGTGAACAAACGCGACAGGAATAAATGTAAACGATTTGAAATTTAATTCGAAAGTAAGAGATCGCATTTTTAAATTGTTTTGGAAAAAATAGCTTGTCTAAAGCAATTCATAATAATGTTTCAATAATTTGAAAGATCTGCCGCGCTGTGTGGAAAGTGCAAAGAAAACCCCTAAGTACAGTGAATGTATTGAACAGAGTATGATACAGATAATGTCCTCAGAGCTTTTAAAACTTGTATTGCAAAATAATCACAGGTCTCACGGCGGAGAATATCAAGCATAATCATTCATTGGTCATTGTTCATTCATCATCATCCATGTCAATATCATCATCATCAACTGAGTGTTCATCTTCATCGTCATCTCCATAAATAGATTCTTCTTCAGTGGACACCTCACCAGCTTCATCATTCGGATTTATAAATTCAATTTCCTCATCACTGTCATACTTGTCCTCTTCTCGGTTCTCAAATTCACCATCACTTGCATGGTCGAAAGCATCTTCAATAATACCATCATCAATGTTAACATTAGCATCATTAGTAGTGTCATTTGCATCAATAACATCAAGTATAGCTTGAACATTATTAATTGGCGTATCGGCCGCTTCATCATAACTTACGCGATCTACCATGCCATCAAACATCATTTCAATTTCTCTCATCTCTTCTTCCAATTCAAATCGTGCATCAAACTCTTCCATGTCATCATCAATTTAATCATCATTTCCATATCGATTGTGTGGCCCAAAGAAAACAGGTTCAACTGAGGGCTCAGGCAATTCAATACAGTCAAATATTTCCTTATATACAACGTTTCTTACTCTCGCACACATAACTTCATCATCATCGCGAAGTACATATTCAGGAGTTATATATACACGAATAGAGTTGAAGTTTCTTACACGGGAGAAGGCTACATATAGATGTCCGTGTGAAAAGCAAGGAGTAGCCATATTCAATCCAACGAAATCAAGTGTCTGCCCTTGGCTCTTATTAAAGGGACATGGAAGCCAAAAAAGATTGGCTTTCATATGAAAGTTTATCGCCTAAATAATATAAAAACCAAAATCAGAGTGCACAAAAATGTCTACTTCGCGAGATATCCTAAAATCGTTTCCCAGCCAAGGCGCAGTCTTACTGCGTTTAGCGCATAGTAACGAGGCAAACGGCATCGACGTATTCCCGGAACAAATAAATATTTCTCGCTCCAGAAATTTTTTAAAAATATTTTTCAAACGCTATTATTTTTCTTATCGTCTCAGAAACATATTCTAGAAGTATGGCCATGTTTGGTTTCACAAAATTTCTCGCTTCCATGTCCCTTTAACATGCGGAACATTGTGGATAAGGCGCGGGGATACGTCCGACACTCCGCACCTCATCTCGCGTTAAAGCCGGCTGGCCTAGGCCGCGCTGTCTAGCCGCTAGTCCACCCACTGTCCACGTCGGCGTATACTCTACGGCCCAAGCCCGGGCGGGCGGCGGGTTGGGCACCACAGAGAAGCACGAAACAGTGTCCTGAAAGAACAGTCGTATTAGACCTAAGAGTGCCGAAATGCCATGAAGCCCCTCCCTCGATCGTCGGTCGGTCCGCCGTGCGAGCTCCACGGCCCCCGGTCGGTGGTACGCCCGCTCGGGACCCGCCAATTTTTGCAAGCTCTCTCCACCTGGGAGAGAGCACTGAGCGAGGGCGTGGGGGGCCTATGTTTAGCGATTGGTTCCAAAGTAGCAACCGCAAGCCCGGTCTAAGCCGGCTTATTGGTTCCAAATTAGCAACCCCCAAGCCCCGGTTGAAAAAGAATACGCATTTTAGTACGCATACGTGCTGTCACCAGCAGAAGATGACCTAGGTTTATTCGAGCGGCTGTGTCTCGTGTCATTGAGATGTGCTACAGTAACCCCCCACTTGAGGTGCTCGGCCTGACGATCATCGCGTGGTCGAACTGCGTCGGCGACATCATGGCGGACATCGCGGTGGCCCGGCAGGGCTTCCCGCGGATGGCCATCGCCGCCTCGATCGGCGGACCGCTCTTCCGTAAGACTCTTTTCTGTTGAGAAGTAGAGAATCCGATTCGCCCTACGCAATAAGAATGCAATCATCACGGTCCAGGCACTGAAAGGATGGGTGGAATACAAGGCTCACGGTTTACTGGACGTTTCAGACGTTCTCATCGGCTTCGGACTGCCGTTTACGATAGCGAAGGCCAAGGGCGACGTGGTCGGGGTGAGCAGTCGTCTGTTAGTGACGAAAGGACTTCGTTATTCCTGCCTCGTCTGTGAACTCTGCTCAAAATGAGAGAACTGACGGAAGATTTTCCTCAGTCATATCTAAAACTATAATCTAATACCAAAGACGACACAGATCCTTAACTGGGAGAGTGGCAGTTAGATAGGTTGCGTGATGCAAAGCATATTGTTAGACTGTGAAGGTCGCACGACGAGTTTTACCAGTCCGCGCGCAGAACGTTTTCCGCGTTCCGGAAATTCCACAATGTCTCTGCGTCTCTCTAATTTGCATGCTCTCTCGCCTGCACTCTCTTAATTTGCATAGGAATCTATTCTACGCAGCAGAGGACGTAGCGAGGTACCTAGAGGATGTCTTCTCCCCTTGCAGATGGAGTTCTCCGGCGTCAACGCGATCATGCTGTCATTCCTGTTCATCTCCTTCTTCTACTCCATCGTCGCCCTCTTCGTCCAGAAGGGAACCTTCCGTCGGCCGTACGCCATCGGTCTCATCCTCATCTATACAGCCTTCCTCGTCTTCGTCATCTTAGATGAAGTGGACGTTCTGGTCTGGTAGACGCCCCCCCCTAGAACATTCCACTCGGCTGTCTTTTTGACCAATATGTTTCGCTGCTTTTGGCGACGAGACGCGTCGCGGTTATAAATGATGTATGAAACATATAACTCAAAAGGACAGGAATGGAATGCTCTACCCACAATGTTCTGAATGATAAGCGAACGATTCAAAGTCTTTCAGTGCGAGAGCTCCTACCGAAATACCGGAGCCTTTCTCGGTTTAGCATTTGCATTACTGTCAGAACATTGTGAGGCCTATCTACTCGTCGCCCTAATATTACTACACTCAGAGAAATTTGTGGGGAATATTTCCCACGATTTGCACTTCGGGAACAATTCACCAGCCGGCTGGGGAAATTTAGGCTTTTTGGGGAATTATTCCCTAGCGGGGTGGGGAATTTATTCCCGAAGTGCATTTCGTGGTGATATTTGTGGTGAATTTCCGCTCAGTGTAGGACAACGTGTCATATAAGCAGGCTCTCATCGGAATGCAAAGACTAGAGAAACTGTGTACAAACGTATGTAGTCTGAGCTGGTTGATTTTGTTATACGTGTAATACTTATTATGCTAGCCACCTTCAAAGTGAGTAAATAACTAAAACCCGTAGCTTATCATATTTCATCATCTACCTTTGCTTACGTACGGGTTTGCCAGAATAAACGATTGAAGAAGAGTTCATTCACTCAAGACCTATAGGGGGGGGGGTATACAACAGGTAATAATAATAATAAAAAAATAAAAAAATAAGGTAACATTTGGTTCTCTCCCCCCTCCTTTTCCCCTCACTCACTCCGTAAATAGACTTAAAAAATTCCAGTACTGGAATACAGTTGTTTTATTTTTGCACAAATTGAACTTTTGTACATACTTTATTATTGTCGTATTTCGTACTTATGCTTAGTATAGGTGCTTGAAATCGTGCACTCAAACTCATTTATCATTACTTTATGACATTTATTACATGTTGAAACAGACTTAAAGGCTCCCTCTGACCATCTCATTCATTTCTAGGTACATCCAATTAACGTGCGGTTAATTGATCGTGATAGACAAGAGAGGAATGAAGAGACGTAGAATGGATTTTTCGTTACTTTCTCCCTTTAAAGGGAGAAAGTAACGAAAAATCCATTATTTTAGATGCTTTTCATACTTTGTCTATGATTTCGTATCAGGACGATGAGTCGAAAGGGCAAAATACAAAAATTTTAAAAAAATTGTGATTTTTGATATTTGGGAATAATATACCGTTCCGATTCCGGATCTGTTGATAAACACCGTAGCATCGGTTCTGTTCAAAGGCGCGCATATTGTGCTGACGCGCTTCGTTCTCACGTTTGCGCATTTGATTATTCCGTTTTCAGTCACTTCGTTTTCTGCTCGATGTGATGCTCACGCCTCGTCTTAATGTTTTTGCTTCACATATTTAGTTAGAATAGCATTTGATAGGCGAATCGATTTTATGTGAACAATCGATTTCATGCTATGACAGGCCCTGTTTGCTTTAGCTTTCCCGGTGCAGTCACGATTACCTGTCTAGTGTTACAGGTAATCGTTCACGCTTTGATTTTTGAGGTTGTGCGAGAAGTCGACATCGTCTTAGTGCAGAATGGCGAGGTCCACTCCTTCTAATTTCGGTCAGGGTCAATTTCGGTCGGTCCTTCTAATTTCTGCCTTCTAATTTCGGTCAGTCCTTCTAATTTCGGTCAGTACACATTTGAACAATTTGTTGAATGATGAACGTCTGCCACACATCGATGATTCGTGATCAAGCGGCAGGCGACAATGAAACTGAAATACAAGTTGTTCTCCACAAGTCAGCGAAATGCCCTACCGTATCCCGGGGTTACGGTAGGTCTGAGGAATAATCCGTACACAAATTTGGAATGCCCGTAGTCTGCTACCCCACCTTAGAGTGCTCTCTTGCCTCTGTAGCGACATTCTCACAAGTCACCGAAATGCCCTACCGTATCCCGGGGTTACGGTAGGTCTGAGAATTAATCCGTACGCAGATTCGGAAAGCCCATGGTCTACTACCCCACTCTAGAGTGCTCTCTCGACTCTCTACGCGCGTTCTCACAAGTTACCGTAATCTCCTACCGTATCCCGGGGTTACGGTAGGTCTAAGGAAAAATCCATAAACAGATTCGGAAAGCCCATGGTCAACTGCCCTGCCCTAGACTGCTCTCTCGTGTCTCTAGCCATATTCTCGCAAGTTACCACAGGGCCCTACCGTATCCCGGGGTTACGGTAGGTCTGGGCAAGTCAAAGTAATCAAAATTTAGCTAATATTTGACCTGCGCTTGATAAATAAGCTAAATAAACCAACCTTTCGGCCCAGCAAGCAGCCCGTCCGTCCTGAAGAGTCCTCTTGTCGACGATAAAGCCCGAATCGGCCTGCAAGCAAGAGAAAACGAAATTGAAAAAGGAGAAGTAGAAAACTATTCAAGCCGCTCCCAAATACAGATCTTACGGACTGCATGGGAGCGGCTGAAAGGACCAACCTGCACAAGACGAGTAGCAGGCCGGAGAAGAGTGTAGGCGGCGGCGGAGTGGGCGAGAGGTGCGGAATCTGCAAAACGACTATATTGTGCGCATGCACACCTTGCGCGCCCCAGCCTCCGCTATTGGCGCGTTCCGTGGACAGCCGATCGCCCCAAACAGAGAAAATCGCCGGAAAACACCTTTACAGGCTGATTTTCGCCTTTCCGTCTACCGCGATACTGTAACCGTAAATGAGAAAGCCAAATCCGAGAGGAATAGGCTCAAATCGCTCATATTCCCATTGTTCCTATTTGTACCGGCCAGTACCGTACTGTACCGGTTTTTTAAACCAGTTTTCGAGGCGTACGCTATTTGGTTTACTTATTCGCCCACAGGATCAAATCCTAGGCGCGAAAACCGCTATTCGCTATCAGAACGCTTGGAATGCTGTGAGTAGAGACTGAGGAATGATCGTTCATCATGGAAGTGGAAGAAAAGGGATGGCCGTCGATGGACGATCATTCCATGTGGATGGATTGGGATGAACCAGCCATCGCCGATGGACGTCCATGGAATGAAACTCATGGACGTCCATCTTCCATCCACCTTCCCTCCATATGGAAGGAAATGATCCATTGCTATCTCGAGCATTACACTGAGCGAAAATATACCAACTATTTGGTATACAAATATACCATGAAACCCATCATGCATATTTTATACCAACATGTTGGTATACAAATATACCAACGGCACCCCCCCCCCTCTCGCCTCTTGCTCGCGAAAATATACCAACGACAGATCAACGAAAATATACCAATGCTGTCCTTCCCGGCCGGCCCTCCCCATCAAGCAGTCCCTTTGCCTTCCCTTCCTTCCTTCCTTTCTTGCACTGCATTCACAAGAACTTTACTTTATCTTGCATTTCAATAGTCGGAAACCGCATATGAAATAGAACAATATCGGCGAGCTAAA
>LS884219.1:146420-164963 GCA_900490955.1 Micoletzkya japonica
AAAGGTAGTGATTTCGAAAAATGAGCGATTTCCGGCATGTTTCTTTGTTTACTGGTGTAATTGGGCACGAGAAAAAATAATAAAACAATGAAAAGTGCTGAAATTGCCATATACGGCCGCAATTTGACTTGTACGGGGTTGTACGGTACAATCCCGTACAGTCCGGTATTCGTGCCCAAATAAATGTACCGTACGATAGCTAATGAGCAAGCGAGCACAGTAATATCACTCAAAGTACAGTGAGGTCATAAAGTACAGTCATTCTCCCTCATTCTCTCATGGCGGACGGTCGGTTCCCCCTTTCGTCTCGTCTTTCGTCCCGCGCCCATCCCAACAAGAGGATAAGGTGATGAATCCCCTCTGGCCTTAGGCAAGTTAGAGGTGTCCCCTAGCCTAAGTCGTCTTCTTCCCCCCTTTTTTCTTCGTCTTCTCTCCTGCGGTTGCTCATCCCCATAGAGGACTTGTCAGACAAGCATCATCCCCGTCCCAGTAGAATAGCATTTTTTCAAGTGAAGATATCCCAATCTCCACCCCAGAGCTTCCCTATCCTATTTCACCTCTCCCTACCTGCACACACCTCACGGGTGTATTCGATTTTTTAAATAAAAAATACATTTTTTTAAAAATAAATAAAGGGATAGAGTAATCTCGTGGGTAATCAATGATTCAATTAGACCTCCTGAATCGAGTCCGACCACCGAATTTCTGGGGGGGGGGTTATGTTTCATGAATGACACGAAGAAAGTATCTCTTGTTATAACGCCTGAAACCTAACCATGGAAAAATAGTCTCTAATTTGATTAAATGGGCACGACTCAGACGGTCTATATTCAATGCACGCTACAGTATCCCAGCAACCGTAACCCCAGAATCTACCGCACAATGTTCAGTATGTTAAGCGAACTAGCCAAATTTTTAGGGTATTGTGTTTTCCGTGCGAGAATTCCTACCGAAATCACGGTTATTTTGCGGCATCTCGTTCGCTTAACATTTGCAGTGTTGGCAGAACATTGTGACCGTAATACTCACCGATCGTGCCTTGGTAGACCTCTTGGCGCTCCTGGCCGACTTGCGACTCTTGGTGGGCTTGGCCGAAGAGGACCTCCGGGCCACCGGCCGGCGCGCGCTCCTAAACGGAAATTAAGGGATTACCGTAGACCATTAATATATTAATTATTATTAATCTAGTACAAGAATACTGTAGCGTTGCACTATTGTAGTCATTATTGTTTACTGTAGGCAGAGATTACCGTAGTACTTACTCGATTACCTTAGCACTTATCAGGTAGCGGCTTACGGTAACCTCGCTTACAGTAACCCGATCTACCATATACCTCTTCGAGGACTTGGCCGCGGTCAGTGCGGTGCTGGTTTGGACGGCCGCATCCTTGAGCGGCTGAGAGGAGCGAGTGCGGCTTGAGCGGCTAACTGAAAGGGGATGGGGTACGGTTGGGCAGGGCTTGTTATACTGTAGGGACATTGGATAGGCAATCAAAGTTACAGTATCTCTTCAGAGATACTGTAACTTCGAAGGTACTGGAATAGTGTAGATAGATAGTACTTATGTGTTGGGATTGGGCTGGAGGTACTGTTGCGTCACTTTGATGGGTATTGAGATACTGTAGGCATCGAAAGTGGTAGGTTTGTACAGGGCGTACAGTAGGTCTAGTTTCCTTGCCTTTTAGGGTCGGGTTGTGGGTATTGTAGGACAGATTTTACGGGCATAGTGTAGGTATGCTGTAGGTGGGTAATTTTGATGGGGAATGGGACTGGCCTGGATAGGTATTGTGGGGGAGTAGCATAGATGGACTCACCACCGACGGCAGACATGCTTGCTGGTTGAGAGAGGAGAGGAGAAGAAGTGAGGAGTCGGGACAAGAGATGGGACGGGGAATGAAAGGGGGACGGGGCAGGGGCGTCCCTTATATACCCCGATCACTAATACGATCAGCGCACTCATTCCTTTCTCGCGCAGCAAAGCGCGGGCGGTTCGTGATTGAGTTAATGCTCGAAACTAGAGTGAAGGCGATTACGTGTGATTGTCTATGTAGTTTCAAAAAAAGTTATCTTTCTGCAACTAGTTATTCTGAAAATTTATTATAAAAGCATGAGATTATACTGTAATTACTTTTGTAGTTTCAAAGACATTTGCAACAAGTTATTGAGACATTCATCTTTATCCATATATTAAAGCCCGAAAAGCACAGCGTGATACACATTAGCACAGAATATGCAGCGTTAGAGTAAACCGAATCCTCGAACATTTCCCGATAAAGATGATAAGTGCACAAATTCAAGTTGAGTACTATACCAGTCAGCAACCGAGAACAAAGATCCACCACCTATCCGAGATTTGGACAACAAAAAATCTAAATACTAGTCGACTGAACATGCTCTACGGTAATTTTAGGGCACAACGTAACGCAGCTACAATCTTTCCCTAGTTACCTCAGGATCTGAACCAAATTGTAATGCATTAACCGGATAGGATACCAGAGTATTGGTACGAACCAACCGTAACCATACTGTACCGCTCCACTACCGTACTACTACTGCTCTTCGTCCTCCCACCAATCCGCCGGCTTCTGTTCGGGAACCTCAGGGGGCGATTCAATAGACTTCGCCGTGATCGCGGACTGAAGGATTACGGTAATACAACAACAGTAAGCCATTGCTGGCTTTCGATACTATTCTGAACAAGAAATCGTTATTGAACTACTTATTAAAAGTTGTAATGATTATCATTATTATTATTATCATTATTATTATTATTATTATTATTATTATTATTATTAT
Organism: Micoletzkya japonica; assembly: GCA_900490955.1. Lineage (NCBI taxonomy): Eukaryota > Metazoa > Nematoda > Chromadorea > Rhabditida > Diplogasteridae > Micoletzkya > Micoletzkya japonica. The sequence goes on from LS884219.1 coordinate 149,217, forward strand.
TATTATTATTATTATTATTATTATTATTAATCCTTTTCTCAACTCTACATACCCTTTCGTCCGCGGCCTCCCGTTCATCATCGTCCATCGACAGGGCGTCGAAGGCATTCGTCACTGAGAGTGGCGCGGACCGCGTGTCCAGCTGGCGGGGAGGCGGCCCGCGACGGCGCAGGGCCTGCAAATGAGAAGCTGTTGAAAAGTATTTAATTTTATTTTTATTAAATTTAATTAATTTAGACTAAAATGTGCATAATCAGACGAAAAGATTGCGGTATGTACAACAGTAGAGAATGCAGAGACGCAGACGATAAACGGGCAAATCACGCTTGGTGTTCAAGCCGCTTTAGAATTGAGCCTTGTTCTCTGCGCTTTTTGAGGCTAATGAATGGGGCCTGCACCGCCACTTCGATCATTCTCTGCAATTCGCGGGCTCTTGTATACCTCTATTCATGCCTACCTTCGGTACCGCTCCCACCGCCTTCATTCCGTCGGCCGTCTCGGGACTAAAATGCCATAATACGTAAAATGATCTTTGATCTTTGTTCGTTGAACTCTCGGCGATATTCACTTACGGTGGCGGCGCCGGCTGTACGGCGCACTTGGCCAGCGTGGAGAGCAGGACGCGCGGTTCGCGAGAGACACCCCTGCAAGAGTTACCGTAATCAAATACAGTTCATAGTTTTAGTACAGTTTTCCGAGCCTCAACTGTGCATACATGTTGGTACCCGCAGGAAGCTTTTAAACTTCTTTTCTCTCACAAACACAGTCCATCTGCAGTATGCCCTCTCCTACCGTAATCCCACTTCTCCCACAGCATCCCCATCTACAGCATACATGGGCCAGTGTTGTCCGAACATTTTTTGCAGGCTGCCTTACATAATTAGGGAAAATCAAAAGCAGCCATCCTAACAAGTGTTTTGCACTACGAGTCTCTGGTGCAGGCACCCCCCATCCTAACGTCCGATCGGACAATCACGCCCATGTATGGTCTACGGTATGCCCTCTCCTACCGTAATCCCCCCTTCCGCTTCTGCTACAGTATCCCCATCTACAGTATCCCCCGCTTCCCACTTCTTCGCGACGACGATGACACTCCGCTTCTCCTTCTCGTCTACCGCCTCGCTGCCGACGTTGAAGAAGGCGGCATACTCGTGGATCAACCGCCGCTGTTCCGTCTGAAATGGGGGAATTTAATTATTTTTTATATTTATTTATTTTGTAATATTCTAGTAAAATGACAATACAATGAATAATATTGTGCTTAGGTAATGATTAAAATAAAATAACCTTCATCGGCGGAAAGTTCTTGTTGACCGCGTAGCCCAGTGGGTGCTGCAAGTCGCATTATAATCATGGCGAAGATCACAGACCAAAACACAAAGGTCAAAGATCAAAGATCAAAACACAAAAGATCAAAGATCAAAGCTCACCGCATCGGCCAGCCGCACCAGCTCGCACAGCGCCTTCTCTATCGCCACCACAAACTCCGTGTTGTCCCGCGATTCGGTCCTGCAACGAAAACCCGGGCTACGGTAGGACCTACAGTAATACAGTCGAGTCGCTTCACCACAACACGTACGTTCTCACCCTACATCCCAAAACGTCACACGCTTTAAGCATACTGTAGCCTTTTTGTTACCATATACTTCATCTTTAAAAAATCGTATCTCAAGGCGCAAATGACTGTAATTTTTCTATTTAGAAACTAGCAAATGTCGATCATGGCGGAACATTTTAGTGCAGAAAAACCAAGAAAATATTCAAATTTGACTGAAGATGGGTTACGGCAACGTTTTGGTTACCGTATGACTATCGCGAACTGATCGTGCCGCGCTTAGTGTAGTTTCAATGTATGGGGTTGAGCCAGATAAACGGTCGTGCACAACGTTTCTCCATACTAATAAAGCAGATTCTTAAAGAGCTATGAATAATGTAAGTACAGTAACCTGAAGTATTCGTAGTACGAGATACTATATACATGAATAACGCAGCTTTTTCAGCAGCAAAAAATTTCTAGCTACAGTAACCTCAAGTATTCGTTGTAGGAGATACTATAAATTAATAACACAGACTTTCCTTAACTACTCAATACTAATAGAGCAGATTCTACACATCTAAAAAAATCATGTAATTACAGTAACCTCAAGTATTCGTTGTAGGAGACGGTGGCGGCGCCCTCGCGGTCGCCGTCCGCCGAGGTCTCGATATCAAGAGCGGCGGCCAGTCGCCGGTTGCGCGCCGACTTGCGACAGTCGTCATCGCAGGGCAGACTGCAATATAATCAAATAAATAAATAAAATAAAATAAAATAAAATATAGCAATAAGAAGGTAAACATGGTTGAGCAAAGTTATTCCGTCAGTCGTCTCATTCCCCTACTTCCGACTAAAGATACGACGCCTTTTTTCCAGAGCAGTGGCGCTGTCTTAAACCGCGAAAAATCTGCTAAACAGCGTAACTCGTAAAACGGAATTATACGTTCCGTTTTCGTCGACTATATCTGACCTGTTCAGCTTGTCCATGCTGGCCGATCTCCGCAACAGACGAACCTCGCCGTCGCCTGGCGCGCCCTACAATCAATACTACTAGAATATTCATTGTGCAAATAAAAAAAAGGATATTTCAAAATCATTTATTTTAATAATCTTTCCGGTTTCACACCTGCGAAGCCTCCTCCAGCGCCTCCGCCTCGCGAACCGCCCTCAGGCGCAGGTAGTGCTTCTCCACCTAAAAAACATAGTGGTTACGGTATCCGGGAAGTAGAACTCCCGGCTCCGCATTTCCCGGCTCCCGGCTCACCTCCACACACTTCATCTGGCCCTTGCGCCGGCCGCACCCGCACGCTACGTCCATCAGGAAGCTGCAAAATTGCTTACTTCTACTTCCTGGCAGTCAATTTCTCCACTTACAGCATAATAAACCCCCCTCCCTACATGCCTACACAAGATGATGATGATGCAATACAAGAAACGGCAGTAGCTATTCAACAATCCGGATGAGATGACCTCGTAAGAAGTCGGAAACGGCCGTATACGCCAAAACCAACGACAGGCCTACCCGCAGGGAGTGTTCGGACATGCGTCGGTGCCGTGACACGAAGCCGCACACGGATGCCCGCATCCAACGCGCGCCACCTGCGAAAGGAAAGAAGAGAATGAGGGACAAGCCCGCTTCTCAAAATATTGCTTAGAAGGTTATGTCGGGAAAACCGCGCCCATTCATTAGGGCAGGTCAATCCGTTCACGAATGACGAGACGTGGGGAGAAAATGCACGTAAAGGATGCGCGTTATCATAACGTGCGTCATAAACATTATAGCATGTGATTCGCGTCTTTTTGACCAATATGTTTCGCTGTTTTTGGTGACGAGACGCGTCGCGGTTATGAATGCTGTGTGAAACATATACATCAAAAAGACGCGAATCACATGCTCTAATTAACATCTTTCTGAACGAGGGTGACCAACCCTACCCATTTACGCTCGACTCACCGGACACCGCTTCGCGCACTTGCTCTCCTCGTCCGGCTCGCACGCTCCCGCATGGCAGATCCGGGAGCAGTCGTGTACCTACAGTATCCTACCGTACGCCTCATTATTGAATTTCAAAGCCTTAAAACGCTTTTCCTGCTTCGAAATGCCCCAACGTCCATGCCCTGCACGCATGTTGCAAAGAAGACATCCAACATAACTAACAAAAGGGTCGATAGAAAACCCACCAGATTACCGTAACCCTCCCAACCGTTATCCACTCACCTTGCACTTTAGTTGCAGGCCGCACTCTCGCCCGCACGAAATGTCCTTCAGGTAGCACGGGATGTTCTTGCGAATCTGCAACGCCAAACTACAAACTACACTCTAGTTTCCTCCCGTTGTGTAGTTTGTAGTCTGATCCCTCCCCCACCTCATGGCCTCCCAGACACTGTCGTTCGACGAGAACCGCGCACGGCGGGCAGTGCTCCTCGCTGTGACACAGGTGAACCTGTAATCAATCCAGAATATGGTTGGCAAAACGGTCACTTTTGGCCATTCCTCATGGCTATGTCTCTGGATAGACTGTTCATCATTAGAGCCCGCGAATCGATACCATTTTATCCAATTAAGCTGTTTTTCCAGGGTTATGTTTCGTACCATACGTACATTAGGAAGAGAAGTTCTAGCAATGTTGACGCTGAAGCGTAACCGGCCAAAATCGGCGATCGGTATCGATTCGCGGCCTCTATTCATCATGCACCGCATCTTTGAATGTGTTGCGAACCGTAACCCAGGAAAATAACCACCCCTGTTCCAGAACATACGTGGACATCACAGGCCGCTTTATCTTGTTACAGCGGCAACAATGCCGTATCAAATCACGCCCGCTCATTCTACCGTATCCTACCGTACCTGGTGGTGTCCGCAGGGGTGAGGTCGGGCGCAGGGGAAGCGGCAGTCCGGAAGGGGAGCGCCGCAGGGGATGGGCGGGTCGCGCCACGTGCGCCCGCATGCGCAGAACTGCTCCGACCAGGCTGCAAAGCAGAGCGAGTGAACCATACATGGGCTAGAGTTGTCCTCCAATTGACGCGGAGGCACCCATCACGCAATTAGAGATAATCAAAAGCAGCAATCTCCCAACAAGCCTTTTACTCTATGATGCTGGAGTGCAGGCACCCATCCTAACGTCCGATCGGATAATCACGCCCATGTATGGAGTGAACTCCGGTTCTCTTTTTGAGTCATTTTTCTGTTTCTTTTTGAGTCTTTTTCTGTTTCTATAAATACCGGAGCATATATGCAGAGCATGAACACTGAAATATATTTGTGAAAAAGCGGCTCAAAAAGAGAACCGTAGATATACTGAAAATACCGACGAAAACGGTTTATCCAAGCGAAACGACTTGCTCAGCCCGCTGGTATGCGGTTTCATCACACATTTATATTTACAAGGTTCCCTTGCAGCACTGATCCAGTATATTCTTGAAACTAATGAATACATAAGAGCAAAGGTGGGGAAAACCATTGCAGGAAATCGGTTGCCTCATCAACCTAATCGCATGTACAATAGATCAAGGCTTACCGATTTGATAAAATGTTGTTTTCTAGAGCTTTCCATTCGGGTCTTATTGAGGTATACATTTCACACATCATTCATAACCACGACGCGTCTTGTCACCAAAAGCAGCGAAACATACTGGTCAAATAGACACCCGAATGGAATGCTCTATTGGTTTCCCATAAAAGGTGGATAGATACTTACTCGCTTCCAGACACCGCGGACAGGGGCCCGAGTGGCACAGTCGTTCGCAACGATGATTCCCGCAGGAGAGCGGCTTGTTACAAGGCTGAACAAGAGGGTACTGTAGAAAAGTGGGGTACTGTAGCATGCAAGTACCAATCCTTGTCAAACCCCTGGTTAATTCATCACAGAAGGCATTCAATGGACAGGACTTGGAAAACAATCGACCCCACAGTAACCCAAACAATCGCAACGGGACCTCTCCCCCCACCTGCAGGCAGAGGTGCTCCTGGATGGTGCAGCAGGGCTGGCCGCATTTGTGCACGCCGCACGACTTGATCTGAAGATGAAGCGATTGCTGACAACGACTATTTTGGTCCTCGCTGCGCAGACATACATACTCACTCCTGCTTGGTTCAGTGGCTACAATACGAACTAAACACACCGCAACCAATGCGGCTTTGCCCTTTTCGAAATGCAAAATAGCCCGACCGAAACGGGCAATCGCCGACCGATTAGCGGTTGAAAACCAAGAAAGCAAATCGCCTTATCAGACAAATAGATTGTGGTACAACAGCGAAGAATGACCAGAGTCAGACAGTAAATGCGCAAATTGTTCTTTTATTTCTTGTTTTACATGCATTTGCTTGTGAGATAGCAATAAAGTTATTATTTTTATTATTACTATTATTATTTTTGATTTTTAAACCCTACGACCCACCTTCTTGCAGCGCCGTTCGCACCGGTACTCCGCGTCGCCGCCGCCTGAACATCAGTGCTCCATGGGTCCAAAGCTACCGTAATCCGGAAGAGCAGTTATTCTACCGTAGTCCTAGTATTCCTATTTACCCCCATCCTACCAGCTATCAGGATACCAGTACATTGCTGCTATCGACTAAAACACGTCGCACTCTCGCCCACCCTACTTCTCGACTACCGTAACTCTTCCAATACCGTATCCCCCGGCTACCGTACCCGTAATCTCGACAAACTCCTCGCAGGTTACGGTCTTTTTCGTCCCACCACACTTGCACGTCAGCGGGGAGTTGAGGTCGCACGGAGGACACGGGCCCTCGTGACACATCGCACGACAGCGGTGGCGTTTGGCTGGAAGAATGGACAAGACTAGACTCTAGTTTGGACTAGCAAACTCAAACTACAGAGGAGTTGGAGGAGCATTGAAAGGCTGACTTGTTACAATCTATGAGAAAGCTAACGATGCGCATGTATACTTATTTCAATCCTACCGAAGACTGTCAATATTACTGCATTCTTTGTGATTCTTTTTGCCAGAAAGAGGACCTTACAATTAGCGAGTATTTAGTTTACTTCAATTAAACGACGCTTGTGCGTCGTTTAATTGTATGTGGGCAAGGTTACCGACAATTATTTCAAATTTAGGTCCTACCATAGTAAAAATTGTGGTTTCTCATAGCCTACCAATAAGGTTTCTTATATAGTGTGATGCCTACCAAGTTAAGTTTCTGACAAAAAGAGTGGCCTACCACCCGACGGTCGGGTGCGTGCCCATGTATGATGTACGTAATAGTTCTACTCAAAAACTAACCCGAAACGAAAAAAAATAACAATACAACAAATATTATATAGGTGAATAAACCGATCCGTCAGTTTCTTCCGTTTCAGAATGAGTCTAATTCTCTCACTTTTGCACACTCTCTCGCCATATATTCGGAATGATTTTACGACGGATCTTTTTAATCCACTATATCAACCAGGATTCAACCAGCTTACCCGGATTTCCACAGGGCAACACCTTCTCGCAGGGTTCCCTGCACACGGGAATGGGATCCGTGCAGGCCGTACGCCGTCCTCCGTCAAGCAGAGCGGAAACCTGCCCAAAGCTACCGTAACCAAGCACCGTACCACCTTTGTCTCGTAAAGGCTACCGTAACCACGCTGTTATTCGAAACTCGATATAAGTATTTTTGGCATTAGCTCAGCTATGCTTTCCCGTGCCTCCCTTAGAGCTACCGTAACCCCCCTCAATCGCCTCGGGACCCCGGGACCCAAACCTTCTGCTTGCCACACGGGCAGTTGACGACGCGCGACGGATCGAACGGACACATTCCGCACGAGCCCGCATGACACCTGCAATTAGAGGATACCGTAATCCCGGTCCTACCTTACAGTAGGCTCTTCAGAAGATTTTACTGGATGCAAAAATAAATAAAATCAATAAACTACAAATAAGAATGAAAGCAGTCGCTTCGGGAGACCCACTTGAGCGTGCACGGGTGCTGGCCGCAGTCGTACATGCCCTTGCACGGTCGATCACACGAGAACAGAGTGAGGGGAACCTCAGCACAGCCCACCTCCTTGGTTGCCTCCCCGCAGTGACAGGCTGAAATCAGAGCGTAAACCACCGAAACCGAGCAGGATTAGCCTCCTCTAAGGTGCTACTAATGCCTGGATCCAAATACTGTGCATAGCGTAAAGGTTGCTGGAAACCCCGTCGTTCAGCTATACGCATATTGGATAAAAATCAGGTTAAAAAGATAGGAGATAAAATAAAATCCTTGATAAAAGCTGGCCCACCCTTCTGCACTTTGCGCCCGCAGGGCGGACAGGGCCCCGCGTGGCACACCTGCTCGCAGTCGTGCAGGCCGCAGGCCAGCTTCCTGCCGCAGGGCGACGAACACTAAACCCCGCGGGGTTACGGTAGCTAGCCAGAAGGCGGGCTTATTCCCGGCCATGAACCATTCCATTCGGGTCTTTTTGATGTATATGTTTCATACAGACGTTCATAATCGCGACGCGTCTCGTCACCAAAAGCAGCGAAACATATTGCTCAAAAAGACAGCCGAATGGAGTGCTCTACTCTTCGATTATTCATAGACCGTAACCCCTCACCTTGAAGGTCGTGATCGTGCCGCACCGGGCCGACCGGGTCTCCTTGCCGCAGTCGCATCTGAACAGGTCAACGATCAAAGATCCGTACTAAACGCAGAGACAACCCTATTAGTTTGGGGATCTATAAAGATTAAAGATCAAAGTTCAGGTCAAATCGTACAGACGGCCTATTAGCTTGGGGAATTTGTAAAGACCACCAAAGACCATCAAAGATCAACGACCACTCACTTCCTCACGGCGATTGCCGGGCAGTCGGGGCAGGGTCCGGGATGGCAGAGTTCGGTGCATGGATGGGGGCAGCCCGGCCCCCGCTTGCCCCCGCACACCTCCCCGCACGTGTGAGGCGTGTCGTTCCTTAACATTACCGTTCTCTAGGGTAGGGAAAAGGGAAAAAAAAATTAAATATATTCGCCAAAGTGACGAGCCTGCATAACTCTACTGCATAGGAGGGTGAGTCTTTTTCCCCCGGTTATGCTTCACCACGACCGTTTATATGGATAGAGCTAAGACATCAAAAATGCTTTGGAAGCGGCACACTTCAGTTCGCGATAATGTAATTCAGTTTTCGATAGAAACGAGACATTCCAAAGGTATTTGAGGCGTGACGCGTATGAACGCGACCATTTTCGTGGTGAGAGCGTCATACGGTAGCATTTTATAAAAAAATTTTCCCGTTACAGTATGCTCAATGTGTGTGCCATTTTTAAATGTAGGTGCGAAACGGTCATGTTCACGCTTAGACTGTAAATACCGGAACCGATCTGGAGAGCATGAACGCAGAGACATATTTGTGTAGAAGGCTCAGAAAAGGAGCCCTGTTGAATGATACGTGTTCAGCATTACCGTCCGTTATTTTGAACAAGAGCCTACCAGTGAATAACTTGAGGTTTTGGTCAGCCTACCAATGAGGCATTTGGGATAATAAGGCGCCTACCAAGCTATATTTCTGACAAAATGAGCGGCCTGCCAGCCGACCGTCGGGTCTGCGCTCACGTATGTGTTGAATATCAACTGATCGTAGACAATCACTACTCAACTTTGCTATTACTGTGTACTGTTGTGGTAAATTCCACTTGTTTCCGAGGCCAAATGCACAGTTCCTCATCTTGTTCAATGGGTGGTAAAAATGATGCACTTGAAGCTCGCGTGTGCGGCCTAGAATCTAGCAGGGCTGCGCATTAATAGTAATTAATAGTAAAAAAAGGTCTCACGGTCCGGGCACGGGGTTCGCGACCTTGCCACAGAAGCACTTGTGGTTGAACGATCGCAGCTTCGCGTTCATCATCGAGCAGTACGGACACTTCCAGCTGAAACACGGGAACGGAACGGGTTACGGTAGGCGAGGTAGAGTATCGCGAACTGACTGCAGTACGCCCAACAGAATAATAATAGCTGTCACATGAATATCGAGAGCTTACTACTGTGTACCCTTTCCAAGCAGAATACAGTATACCACGTATGATCCCGCCAGACATTTAAAAACGGAACATGCGCCAGGTATACTGTAACGGAATCTTAAATTACCGCCTGCTACTTTTCGCAATTTTCGTTGCGGGAGTACGCACGCCTAGAGCGGCGACGAGCGTCGCGTGCGCGTCGCCGCCGAATTTTTTGAATATCAGAACTCTCGAAGCGAAAAGTATTACGAACTGAAATTTGCCCATGTTCCGTGTCTAATGCAATTTAAATGTCTGGTCTGGGCTCATTTAAACGCTCGTGTATACCTACCGCAGACTGAATACAGTATGCCTATCGCGAACTGAAAAAGCAACTATCGCGAACTGACTACCGTATCCCCTCCCCGCGTACCTTCCGTCATCCATTGACGATGTGCGCATCCACTCGCCAATGCACGACTGCGACAGGTGGAACATGTGGTAGCAGCCGGGACACGACCAGATCGCCTGGTTACGGTAGGTTTGGGCAATTCGAAATAAATTAAATGGAACTGGACTACGAAAAACTAAAATATGCAACTTCAGGACCGAGATTACGATACTAAAATCGTAAATATAGGCAGCTTAGATTTAGAGTTGAAATAATATTCATGGATACTGTAGCTTCAATGAGTAAGGTTACGGTACGTGTCTTGGGCGAATGAGCTGGCAGCAGATCATGCACTCGTACGTGTTCTGCTGCAGCTGCTCCGTCAGACGCTCTGCAAGAGGAAACCGATAAATCGATACGGTTCGTCGCGAATTCCTTGGGCTATATTTATTGATTTTTAGTATATTTATAGTTATTTCTTTAGGCAATATTTATCGATTCTTATCTTCAAAATATGCACTGATTTAAATCTTTAAAAAGGCTGACCACGGAGGGACTTGTCCACCTCGTCAATGCCGGGCAACGGACGACTTCGAGCTGCAACGAACAATAAATATAAAAGATCAAAGATCAAAGAACAAGCATGATACAGTATTCAAGAAATATCGTACCCGGAGGCAGACGGCGGCCATTGTTTCGTGAAGACGAAGCAGGCTGAGATGAGGGTTCGGGTCCTGAACGGAAAACTTCTCTGATTGGCCATAATTTGCAAGGATCACACGTGAGCAGAATTATCCTATCATTTTTATAATAAGTTTTTTTATAAACAAAATCTTATTGCAGCCTACCAGCGTATAAGTTTTTTTTACGTTTTGATCAGTAAACAAATCAGCGTTGGTTTATTTATAAACCAGGTGCCTACCAAATTATAGGGTCCCTCCAATCATCTCATTCATTTCAAGAGATAACCAACTGAGAGCGGTTGATTGATTGTGAGAGACGAGAGAGGAATGAAGAGACGCAGACAGCGAGAGAAATCTTTGCACAGCCTTTTCTCAGCAACAGCCAAATATCAACTAACAATGTGAGAGCATGAAACGATATCCAATGATGTCAAAAATGCATATGGTAGATATTTCCTGGAGGGGCCCTTTAAGCTTTTGACAAAATTAAGGCCTGCATGCCTATGTATGGTAAGGATGACAAATCAGATTGTTGTGCCTCCAAAGGAAACGTAGATATACCCCAATTTTATTTCAAATCTATTTCATACCTTAATCTTTCCCTTATCTAAACATATTAATATACTGCACCCACCTCCCATCTCCTTCTGACGCCTCTGACCCCGTTCATTTCCCGCAGTGCCTCCTCGTCTTCGTCCTCTATCCTGCCTATTTACTGGTCCTCGATTAGACGTATTTCCCGGCCCTGGATGGGAACGATTTACCGGTCCCGGATACGAGCTATATTCCGGTCCGGCTTCCGGATGCACTGACGACTGCTGCTGCATTGATCGAGGTACGAATTCGGCGACTCTGTAAGGAGAAGATTACAATAGCTTACTCTTTTTTAGGATTATTCCATCCGACTGACCAGATTTTCTAGTTTCTCAGGTTTTTATTTCGAAATATTACTGATAACACTGTACACTAAGAAAGAAACGACAAACTCACGTGTCCGGATGGGGAAATCCGTGCAGTCGCACGTCTCCCGATACAGGCCGCTGCCGAGGGGGTCTACCGTATCCCGGCGAGGCTAGGTCCTGAACGGAAAATATGCCCGCTCCGAGAACGCCTGCTTAGAATTAGTCATGAAAACACTATGAAAAAACATCATTCAAAATTATGGGTGATTTGCGCTGGTAATCCCAGTGAACAGCTACGTCCAATAAGCATCAAGGAAGATTGGCGTACCGGAATGAGGGGTTGTGGCTGGCTCTCTGGAGGTACAGTACCAGGCGAGGGTGCATTACGGGGCCTACCGCACCCCCTGCCTCGACCGCGTCCTGAAACAGAAAATAGTATTTAAAAAAATCAATTAATGGCAAAATTGTACCTCTCGGCTTGCCGTTGCCCCGTTGTGACTGTCCAGTCTGTTCTCCCGAAGCAGTAGGTTGATCTGCTGCTCTGGGTTCTCCGGTTCCTTCCTGATTGCCTTCCTTGGGCTTGGGCTTGCGAGAAGCCCGGTTTCTGGGGCGATTGGCGCGTCTGAAGATAAAATTAATGATAATCGAATAATGAAAATATACTTACTTTGGCTGTGTTGGGCCGACTGTAGATGACGATCCGGCAACTTCGGCTTCCGCCATGATTGAAGATTTCTGAACGGAGATGATCAGGGAGAAGGGTTCGAGAGGCTAGGAGAGAACAACTAGATCACTCTGGACAACAAGGTCTAAGCCCAACGGGTCAGAACTTATGTACCTCACCGAGCAGGCGTGCAACGTTGAGAAACGTTGTGCAATCGCGAACTTGAATTGGCTACGATATTTTCCGAACAGAAAAGCAGGTGGGTCAGATTCGTTACTGCCGTCCGGTAATTAGAGCAATTTGAAAGTGTTAAACGACAGACGCTGCTACAGTAATCCGCACTCTGTTGAGCACACACGAAGTTTTTGCGAAAGCCTTTTTCACTCTAGTTTTGCTTTAGCTTTGTTTTCGTCATTAGTTAAAGATTTCTAACATTTCAGAATCGCTGAGAGACTGTTCCGTGTAAAGTGGCTCCCCCGCAACAGGATCGGCCGCCTTCAGTATGGCAGGTAAAACACTTTTTGTTCTCTTTTTTTTGCAACTTTTATTGTCTGGTGCTTTTAGTGCCGACAAAGAGCTAGAAGTGAAAACGATCAACATAACGTAGGAGATTTGAATGGGCATACGTCTTCGGAATCTTACTTTTTTAACTCTTTAACTCTACTCTTTCAAGGCATAGAAGAAAAACTGGCCGAGTCCGTCTTTAAATGAGTTAGGCGAAAGTGTCGACTTTAAGGCATAGGAGGTGGTCCACCGTGCGCAGAAGATCATGCAGACGTGGTGGATGCGTCGCTCGGTCTCTACATCCGACCACTGTCAAGAATTCATGTATACGTCAAGCTGCCACAGGTATGTTTGTGTGTGTGTTATTGTAATATAAAAAGGCTTTCTTGAATTAGGAAGAGATTTTTTAAGAATGTCTTAAAATTCACGATACTGGAAGCTTGTAATCGTTTGCTCATACCAATTCTTTCAGCTCAAGACTCCTGGACAGTCCATCTCAAACTGGGACTTGATGGAGAAGCTGAAGAAAGCCATCGTGCCCATTCAGGTATATTAATGTTCTAATATTCAGCCATAGTCATACATGGGCTAGCGCTGTCCTAAAAAGTTTGTAGGCTGCCCTACGTAATTTAGGAAAATTGAATGCAGCCATCATTGCAAGTGTTTTACACTATGTTTCTCTGGTGGTTTTCACGTCCGATCGGACAACCGTCTCCATTCATGGCCCCAATATCTCGGAATCGTCCTGTTTTCGTTTTCAAATACCATACTATTGATTTAGCTGGAGGCCATCCGAGTTCGCGAATCGTCTCAGGAGAGAGTGCAATTTGAGGGAGAACTCGCATCACGGCTAAATATGCAACGGGTAAGCAAGTAATAGGAAGAATTATAACTTTATTGCTATCTCACAGTTAAATCAATTGCCATCTCACAGCATGTCGTCAGTAAGAAAAGATTGGACTCAAAAGTTGTATAAAAATGGTCTAGAATAGCTTATTTTACTTACAAATAATGTTTAATCTCAGGTGCGACGTTAATAAATACCAAATTTTTGATATGTATCTGTTCTTTCGACCTTGACAGCCTTGGACTAACTGTCACTGAATTGGAAAAAGTATATGGTTTTATCAAAACAAATTCTGAATAGAACATAAATAGGTATTTGAAACAAATACTAAGCTTCTGCTAATGAAAAAAAGAAACACTTCAGGTAGTCCAAGCACTGGACGGTTTGGCGCTCAAGGTTTCCGGCTTCGTGGATACGCTCAAAGTGCGCGCAGCCGAGGCCAAGGTATTGCGTCATCTGGTTGATCTTTGATCTTTGACCTTTGATCTTTCAGTCGGAGTTCCCCACGCGCGTCGACTGGGACAAGCACTTCTACAGCGCGGGCAAGCGCGGCCATCCGGATACCGTAAAGTTGGCGGCCGTGCCCGTCAATTGGTTCTCGGTACGAGCTTTGGCGCCAATTCAAATTCATTTTTCCATCTATTCATCTAGCATGGTATATTGACATATAGTAAGAAATAAAAAAAGCTAATCAAACGTTATATTTTGTAGTCCTCAAAGTCGGCGTCACTTCCCTCTGAATTGCTGCTCAAGCAGGCCATGTCAGCCTTCGGGAAGGTATGCTTTGTTGTATGCTTTTTTGTAATAAATCTTTATCAAAAATACTGTCATTTTTTTCCACCCAGTCCGCTAGAGCGACGGACGTTTCGTCATTCATTTGCTGCTTATTTATATCCTCTGGTATACCTTACCAGAGGATATATACTATATTTTAGGATTTTATTTTAGGATATATTTTCTTATTTATACCTTACCCTGACCAAGATGGAACGAATTATGTGTAATGGTTTGTTTTAACGATTGCTTTGCAGGTGCAAGAGGTGGACATTCCCTGTTGCGATCCGCTCCGCCCTCAAATGCCCTCTGCCTTTAGTGGCATCGAGAAGAAGGCCTACAGCTTTGGACAGGCACGTATCGGCCTCTTTTTGTGCATTTTATTTTATAACAGTCTAGATCTTTAATCTCACTACAATGGCTTGTTGCTACAGCTTCAACGAATATGCTGGAGAAGTTGCGGAAACGTGAAGTAGATGAGAAGTGGATTTAATTTTGTTTCTACCGTAACCCAGAAAGTCGTTGCAGGAGATACTGTTCGAGGCTTTCGTACAGTATGCCGACTATGCGGGCTTCACGAATGCGATGGAGAAGCTGCGGAATATGAAGTGGATGAGAAGGCAGCCCGATGGCAGGGTGCACTATGCCAATGTTAAGGTGGAGTAGGAGGGCAGAAGCGTGTGTGGGCTGAGTATCGGCCAGTAGTTTGGCATTTTGCCAGGGAAAAAATCTAAACTATCGTACTCGGTTGGCATTCCAAAGAGGGCTCTCTGTAGGCCAAGTGGCGTCCACCATAAGTTTACTGCACAGGTTAGTATGTCGTAGGATGGTTCGTGGAAATTGCTGGAAAAAGTGTAGAACTCTTAAAATCTTGTCTGGGGTTTTTTTTCAATCACCACTGCTTACCATAAAACCGAATCGCTCCGGAGCGTACTTCGTCCTAATAAGGGCGTAGTAGTGCTAGACTATCAAGTGATCCTACGTTCTCGCTGATTTTATCTTATTTATTACCGAGAAGCTTGCGGGTTGAAGGGTATCTAAGGGAGATCCCGTGTATCTCCTCCGCTCTTTGGATAAGCTTTTGGCGGGGGGGGGGGGGGGGAGGTGAGCTCCGAGTAAAAACTGAGTTAAGCAATTATAGTTAATTAATTAGTTATCTTCATAGCGCTAAGTTGGTCACGCAGCACAACCTCGTCAGGATACCTTACATTCTGGTTCATTTCATGCTACCACTTCTGCCTCCGACATCCGCACGTCCTATTGGCGACTCATTATTAGGTGAGTTTGAGGTCTTTAGCCTTAACTTAAGGATACTTAAGGCAAGGTAATGCCTAGGAATTAGGGCATAGTTTAACGTAAGGTTACCGCAAGACTTAAGGCAGCTCAGGAATTTATTTAGGAATTAGGGCAAAAGTAGGTGACCGTTAATTAAGGTGGACTTCGATCGGGACGGACACTTGAGTGAGTTGAAGATACGAATGAGGGAGGAGGCGAGGAGGAAGATTAGAGGAGAATTGGTGAAGA
>LS884219.1:165063-176716 GCA_900490955.1 Micoletzkya japonica
AGGAGGGGGAGGGGAGTACGGTAGGAGGGAGAGGGGAGTACGGTAGGAGGGAGAGGGGAGTACGGTAGGAGGGAGAGGGGAGTACGGTAGGAGGGAGAGGGGAGTACGGTAGGAGGGAGAGGGGAGTACGGTAGGAGGGGGAGGGGCGTACTGGGACACTTAGGACACACACTGCGGAGCGAAAATTTGCGTTTCAGAAAATCGAAATGTTTTGCACTTTATATCCATAAGGGTCTTGTCCATGCGTCCACTTTATATCCATATAGCCCGTAAGGGATGACTTTTGGCTGTCGGATAATGTTTTAAATGTTCAGAGAGGCTGAGGAGGAAAGAGCACGAAAGGAACAGGCAGAAAAGGAGAAGCGGAAGGAGGAGAGGGAGCTGAAGAGGAAGATCGAGGTGGGTCTTGAAGCGTACACGATACTAAAGCAATCAATTTGCAAATTGATTATGGGTACCTGAGCCAGGGAAGCGTACCGTACATACGTGGTCATACTGTAAGCCGCTATTCTCTGGCTTACAGTATGAACTGGAACGGCGGCGTCTCGAGCGGAAGCGGCTGCTGGAGCAGCGGCTGGCCGAGGAGGAGAGGGAGTGGGCGGCGCGGAAGCGCGACGAGTCGCGCCGGCTGCTCAGCTACGTCTTTGACCGCATTCAGGCATGCTTACCGGGGTTACGGTAGTATGTATGGGATTACTGTAGAGTATACCAGATTGCGGTAGAATGCATGCCGAGGTCACGGTAGAATGTATACATGCTTTATTTTCATGCTGTAGATTACGGTAGTTTATCAAATTTTGCACTATACAATGCAAAGGTGACAGCGAACTTATCGCATTATTTTTGTTGTTGTAGAATATTCGGAGGTTACAGTAGCTTTCCAGGCGAGAGATGACCATGAGAAGGAGGAGCGGGAGCAGAGGATTAAGGCGGCTGTGGAGAAGGTGGGTGGCGATGAATCATAGGCGGACCATATTCCAAGTTTCGAAAAATACCAGTGTGTGTCGTTTTGTCTACCAACTGATCGTTTTCGTGTAACTCAATCCTACTACTCCATTTCGGTGCCCATGTTTGGAACTTGGTCTTAAAGGGAAAAGGAGGAGGGAGGATTGAATTTTAAAAAAAATGATATTGTGATGTGCAGGCAGCCTCGTGCTCGTCGCAGGAGCAATCGATTGTGGAGGAGGAGACGGAGTTGAGGGAGTCCCTGCTCAGGCAGAGGGAGATTGCCATGAGGGAGAGGGTAAGAGGGCTTACGGTAGTTGAATGACTACGATAGATTTAGTGGATTACTGTAGCCGTAAGGGGCGGTGGAGAGGTTGTGGGATGTGGCAGGTAAATTTCAGTAATATAGTTGAGCGTATACTGTAGTCTGGGTAAAAATGGATGCGAAATTTGCGTAGTGAATGTGGGTTTTACGGAAAAGGGGACAAGTTAGTGCTAGTTATCGGCTGATTTAAGCTCAAGAACAAGATGAAGGGAATGTTCTCGTCGGTCGAGGTGCCGGATAAGAAGGAACGGAAGAAGCGGAAGAAGAAGGACAAGGACAAGGAGAAGGCGAGGAGGCGGAGGCACGGTACGGGGTATAGTAGAATAAACCAGTCCGTCAGTTTGCTTGATTCCAAAATGCGCCTAATTCTCTCCCTTTCACACACTCTCTCGCCTTATATTCGGAATGATAAACTGTCGGATCGTTTATCACACTATATTGATGAAAATGCTTATCCGTGGTGCGAACACGGGGGGCATTGGGCCTGCTCGCTTACTGAGTCCCCTTTTATCTTTCAGTTTTCATGTGCTCTGTAGTAGAGAATAACAATGAAAGGCCCTGATCGAGTGGAGTAGAGAGCCCTCGAATCAGGTCCTTTTTATAGGTATCTTTCATCGAGTTCCGTATAAGCAAGGCATTGACGGCTTTATGTAATACATGAAACATAATAACCACGAAAAAGAAAAAAAAGACTCGATTCGACGGCTCTAGTGGAGTAGGAAAGGATGAAATCTCATCAGACTCGTCCTCTTCTAATGCATCACGCAGCACCTTTTCCGGCTATGAAGACAGTGGAAGGAAGAAGCGGTGAGCGGGAGCTGCGATTAGTGAGAAAAATGCTTTTGCTAATATGACATGCTAATTGTCTACTTTGTTAAAGGGTCCCTCCAACCATCTCATTCATTCCTAGGTACATCCAATTAACGTGCGGTTAATTGATTGTGAGAGACAAGAGAGGAATGAAGAGACGCAAACAGCGAGACAAATCTTTGCACAGCTTTTTCTCAGCAACGGCGAAGTTTCAACTAAAAAGGAGAGAGGATGAAACTCAGGATATTGAGAGCTATCCAATGATGTCAGAAAATGCATATGGTAGATATTGCCTGGAGGGGCCCTATAATTGCCTGACCGTAAGGTAGCATACAAAACCCAAGAAATGCCACTTTGAAGCTAAGCTATGTAGGGCATCTGTTTCAAACTCGAATGTGGTAATTAGAACGTAGCATTCTGACTATGTTTGCGCAATGGAAGAGTCTACCAACCTATGGACAACTTGAGACGCAACTACGTCTAGAGCGCGAATCGTATGCTCTACTATAATATGGTTTCTTTCGATACTTCGCTTGCAGGCCGCCCTCTGGCGAGAAAAGCAGTCGTAATGGGGAAAAACGAAAGAGCCGCACCCGATCGCCCTCTAGAGAGGATCGGCGAAAGAAGCGGTCGCGATGATCTTTGACCTTTAGTCTCTGATCTTTGACCTCCGATAGTAGCACTTCATTCAGGCTAGGCTCACTTTCTCTCCTTCGTCGATCGTTGTATTTGAAAAGCGGGCAGATCTCGTGTACAGTATACCTCTAGCAGTATCCACAAGGATATATAAATAACACTTGTATCGAATTGTTGTTATCCTGTGTTGTTCATATCGGTCGCACCACTTTTTTTTCTCGAATTTTCGAGTTGTTGTGATAAATGTAAACTATCAAAGGCTGAGATGGCTAAGAACGGTAGTGTTCTGTACAAAATATCGAAAGCTGGAGGGAATAAATAGGCAGTTTGCGATAGTCCGCGGTTACAGTAACCTGATGCGATGAGTGTCCTGGCACGAATTCGCGACGCTCCAGCAGAGGCGGGTGTGGTCGTTAATGTACTGGCTGACACGAAAAAGGTACGGTAGTGGGGCTACTGTAGACGGCTTAGTTGATAAGCAAGACAAGATGAATGCGCAAAGTCGATTTCTACTAGAGATGTGCAGACTGGTCAGTACAATGACTATGCTTCATGCATCATTCTTAACCGCGACGCGTCTCGTCGCCGAAAGTAATGAAACATACTGGCCAAAAAGACCAGTCTGCACAACTCTAATTTCTACATCTATTGGAGTACTGTATTGCCGGCCCGTTGTTTAGAAGGGTTATTTTTTGTACTAACTGCGAGGACATGCCTGCAGAGCGTGCGCATCAAAAGATAATGATGCAAAGGTGTCAGAAAGAGCCCACTGTTTCAGTATCTGGACGGGGACGACGTAAGGGATACGGTAGCCGTCCTGACAACTGTCGCGTCGAGAGCCCACGAATTCGCGCCTTTGCTATCGGCGGACGAAGAGGTACGGTGTTACGCATATTCCTTGCTTTTTTCCTTCATAGCCGAAGCTAGAGCTGGTGTGGTCTTTGATCTTGTTAAGGTGATCTTTGATCTTTTCAGCATCGCTATCTGAACGCGCTCTTTACCGTACCCTCCGCCCATCGGGCCGAGGACACGCTGATTGCGCTAAGCGACGCGCTCACCGAACTCGCGCCAGGTATACGGTAGCTTGGCAGGGCGCTTTCATGGTGGGACCCAAAGTTTGCGTCGTTGCTCTTCAAAATTAGCGCTTTGTAAGACCGATTTTGGAAAGCATACAAAGAATGGTTTATTTCGCTTATCAAACACAATCATAGGAGTAACCCCATAGTAGGTTGGGACTCGAATGATTTCGAATTATTTGCAGAAGTGGATGGCGCACCGCTGGTTCGGCTGCTGACTGTGTATGCGAGAGCTGACGTAGTGACTACCGTACTCGAGGCTTCGTTGGATGTGGAGGACGAGGAGGGTGGGTACGGTAGGAGAAGGGTATACGGTAGACGGTTGGGTCATGACGGTGGTCGAATCTAGAAACGCTTTTTTTGCTTTTATTTTATGGTTTTGCGCGTAATTAGCCGATGATGAGAAACGTGAAAAGAGCACCGTATTACCTGAACTATTTATGAGTGATACCGTAATCGCCCGGATACCGTAATCCTCAGACGCGGAGCTGCTCTCGGAGTGGGCCGCGCTACTGGCCGCGGTCAGCGACCGGGCCATAGCCGCGACGCGTGGCGCGCGCGTCGCACACGACGCCTCGGAGGCGCTGGCGGACGCCTGCGCATCAGCCATCGAGCGGACGCTCGAGCTGGCCTACGGCCGGCTGAGCGGTGGCCGTGGACCCACTGACCTTAGGTAGTATTTATTGTTTTTGTCATTTATGGTTGTTTTTGTTTTGTTGTAAATATCCTAGTTTTCGAGAAAACAAATAATACAAATGATTATTGAGAACGACGGGCACGCTACTCGCGAGAGCGCGCAATCTCCGGTTGCGCGTGCGGGGAAGCGGAGGAGGAGGAGGGCATGAGGGGTGGACGATGGTGGCTGACCGGGTACTGGCATTCCTCAGCGCGCGCCCTGATTCAGGGCTGTGGGACGAACTGGCTCAGGTACCGTAGCATATTGATCTATTCAGTTCGTGATGATTTTTCCTTATTCCAGAAGAAAAGAGTTGAAGCCTGAACTGTAGAAAGAAAGGCAAGTCGGAAAAGATGCTTTGATGCGCAGGCGCTACTGGCGCGTCCGGACGCGTCGCGGTCGCTCCAGGCGGAGCACCTGGTCGGCATCGCCGTGGAGACGGTCACTAGCGTGCGGCAGTTCAAGGTGAGAGGGGTACTGTAGGTTTTGGTTGGGTTACTGTAGTAAGCGTATTGATGGAGTATCGTATATAATACGGCATACATAGTGGGGATACGGTAGCAGGAGAGAGGTACTGTAGGCACATACTTGGGTTATTGTAGTAGGCGTATTGATCGTGAATACGGTATATGCACAGTTTGGCTAGGGTAGCCCGAGAGAGGTACGGTAGGCATGCTTGTGTTACTGTAGTAGGCGTATTGATCTACTTTGATCTGCTTTATGCACAGTGGGCCTACGGTATTCTGGATACGTTAGCTTTTCCAGCGCTTCTTCGGCCACTGGCTACAGCGGAATCCGCACGTGCGACGCGCGTGCACCGCGCGCTACGTACTGCAGAGAGTGGGTGGTTGATCTTTGACCTTTGATCTTTGACCTTTAATCTTTGATCTTTGAAGGTTCTCAAGCCGGCGGGCGCGCGGGCTCTGGTTGCCTACCTGGACTGGGCGGGCGGGGCGGAGGTGCTACGGGAGGTCGCCAGTAGGGTGGGTGGTCACAACCTTCTGCTCCATAGGATGGATAGATAGATACTTTATGCGGTTTACGTGAAACACACGTTTATATCGAACAAGCAAAGATGGAACAGGACGGAAATATAGGAAAGATTCGTATGAAAATTAAAAGAGAAGAGGCGAGAGAGCATGGAAATGGGAGAAACGCAGCGACAGTATGAGAACGTTGAGAATCAACTTATGCATTTTTCTACTTACCATTCTGGATGTCACTAGAGATGTGTGCAAGCTAGCCCTGATTGTGCTTTTTGCGTTCCATCTTTATCAGTCCCTTTCTTTATTAGTTGCCCTCTAACAGAGATGACGATTGAGTATTCATTCATCCATTCTTTTAGCATATAAACACGTTATATGGAACAGCAAATAAGAGGTGAAGGGGTGGGAGGGGAGGAGGATAGAGGTTATGCTTCACGATAGCGTTATTAGTCGGCACTCGTCCATCTATCGCTGGGTTTCCCATTTATACTAGGGGTGTGCATGAGGATTCTTCTTCTGCTGCTGCTCAATACGTTTCGCTGTTGTTGGTAACGAGACGCGTCGTGGTTGGGAGACTTGCTGCAAAAACTTTTTCTCATGTATTGGTTGGCTCACTGCAAAACAATTTCTCAGCGAAGGTGTGCGATATCTTTGTATGGGAGGACCGCTGCAGTAAGCTACCGGCAGACCCTGCCCACGTATGGATGTACGAAACGTAAGCGAAGCAAAAAAAGAACTCTCATGCAGAACTCTAATTTATAGAGTCATTCATAAATTCGCAAAAAAGAAGCCGAGCGGTTATCCTTTTCCTGATTTTATTTTTGTTCATTTGCAAAATTAGCAAGGCAACTACAGACGAATTTGCATAGCGAGAGAGGGAAGAAGGGCATAGAAAAGAAACCTGATCGAGCCCGTCCGGATGCCGTCAGGAATTTGAATAGATTTCGGTGGTTCCGAATGGAGGTCCTCTGATTGTAAGTAGAGCTGTCCATTCGGGTCTTTTTGATGCATATGTTTCATACCTACATCATTCATAACCCATTCATAATCTCGTCACCAAAATCAGCACATTGGTCGAAAAGACACGTGAATGGACTGCTCTAATTGTAAGATCGTCGTGGTCCTCGCCACGAAGGCCGCGCTCCGCTCGCCGCTTCCCGAAGCGCAGCACCGCGTTCGCGTGCTCGTGGAGTGCGGTCGGCTCATGAGATTTGGTGACGAGGCCGGATCGAGGCAGTTCTGGGCCGGCCAGCAGGTCGAGATCATGACCGCCACCAGGATACATCTCGAGTGTGCAGGTAGAATTCGTCTTTGATCTTTGGTCTCTCGTCTCAGAACCGGAGATTCGGCAGCTCAGTAGCCTTTGGACCTAGCTTTTTGACCTTTTTGACCTCTTGACCCCTATTAAAATTGACCTATTAAAATGTATACAAAAATTAAAATGCATTGAAATCCTATTAAAAGCCTTCTGACCCCTATTAAAATTATCTTTGTCTTTGATCTCCCTTCTCAGAGGCGGAGATTCGGCAGCTCGGTATGGTGGTGGCCGAGTTGGCGGCCACGTGGATGGACGCTCCCGCGCCGCTGGTCTTTGACTATGAGGCTGACGAGTTTGTGGAGGAGATGATGCACAGGGGAAGGGGACGGGACACGGAGCAGGTCAGATCATCATCAGGGGATACATACTCATGCTTGAAATTATTTTCGAGATCGGGGTCTATTTCACGCGGCGGTAGGACAGCTATGTAATCTGAGAATTTAGTACAGCGTGAAGGTAACTTGTGTGCGAACTTGCGATATGCGGCCATTTTATCGTAAAAGGCGGTTTGCGGACGGGAGGGTCCGACTCCGAAAAATGTAATCAATTATTATATTTTTCTCCTGGATCACATGGCCAGATCAGCAGGTCATATGGATGAGGAAAATGTTCCATTAGCTGTTCCTAGTTGGCTATTTGGGGGTGGGGGGAGGGGCGTTTTTTCATTCCTATTCGGGCCGAGAAAGCGAAGCGGTATGAAGAGAGTCTAGACGAAGTAGGAATGGCGTATACTGACGGAACGCTTTCGTCGATAATCCTTTTGAAGGCTTCATAGCATAATTGGAGAAAGTCCAAGGCCCTCCTAAAAGGCGTTTTTGCACGCTCTCATCTCATTAGACGTCGTCGACTGGAGCAATAATGTAAGCCGGGCTTTCCTTGACGGAATTGCATTGTGTACAGGAAGCGGCCGATGAAGTGCAGCAAGACTTGGAGCGGATGAGCCTGCAGGAAGGGGAGGAGAAGAAGAGGCCGGAGAAGGTTACGGTAACGGTCAGTTCACTTTTACCGTAAGAAATGTATGAGTTCTTTTGGAAGAATCGTTTCATAAATAACGAACAGTTTGCTGATCTTATGAATTCAATAGAACCAGAAATATTGTACGTATATGGACGCATTTGCTTGAGTTAATCTCGATTTTAAGGAAATTCTTTTATTATAATTTTTTTAAAAAAAGCTTTTTTTCAGCTGGATTCCGACGACTCGGACGACGAGGGACCGGCAGCGGATCTGCCCGAGGACGAACGGCGATTCGTGCCGGTTGGTCTTTGATCTTGGGTCTTTGGTCTTTGATATTTGATCTTTGATCTTACATCTTTGACCTTATATCTTTTCTTTCATTATTGTCAGTTCATCACCTCACTCCAGCAAGAATTGCTTCCAACCGGCGTGCGCGCACTATGATGCCAACGTGAAACGTATTTCTGAGCAAAAGTCTGGAGTATCTTCCTTTGCTCATGATCTCTGGCTATATTATTGGCCAAAAAAAGTTCTGTCGGTAAACGTCGTTCCCTACCTTGTCCGGACTCTCTTCATACCGCGTCGTTCTGTCGTCGGAAGTAGGAATGAGATGGCCCATGGAACATTTTCCTCAACCATGCCATAGTAATAATACAAGGACCTACCGTAGGCCCGAGGGGGCGATCACGAATCTGCCCGGAGGCACGCTCCACCGTGCTATCTGCGCGAGGCGGTCGAATGGATCACAACGGAGCGCGAGAAGTACGACAAGTTCGAGGCGGGCCTGATGGCTATTGAGGTATACGGTAGCGGGGGGTGTACTGTAGGAAGCTGATAGGGCGACTTGAGCGGTGTACAGTACCCACAAATGAGTTTTGAGTATACTGGCTGGGGTTACTGTAATTGGTGGGTGAGTCAATTCCCTTTCCTAGCTTTGCATGTAGGCAATATATTCCAAAAATATTCGGGTTCTTTTCTAATGATATTGCCGCTGATACATGCACGTGCAGGGGCAAGTTGTAAGCGCGTTTATATTAGAGCCGTCGAATCGAGTCTCTTTCGTGGTTATGTTTCATGTATTACATAAAGCCATCAATGTCCTGCAATGTCTTGCTTATAGTAGATGAAAGATAACCATAAAAAGGACCTGATTCGACGGCTCTAGTTTATATCCTTACGATGTTCAGGGTCTGATTCGCAAGCGCGCACCCGCCTTCCGGCAAGTTGCGCCGGGTCTTCTACACACGCTCACGATACTTGAGGATCGGTTTGCCACCGAGAACTTTGGGGTATGCCCCCCTCCCGCTTGGCTGTGCTCTTCTTCTTGAATAGCATATGGTCAACTTCGGGAAAAAAGCAAAAAAAAAGATTAAAAAAAACGGACCGGTTTGCCATGCTCTATCTTGTTGGCAGTAGGTTGCGGTAATCTTACCTTTTCTGATTGTAGTTACAGTAATTCTCGTTACCGTACTTTAGGGTTCTCTTTTGGACACGCCTTTCCACGGTTATATTTCAGTTTTTTTTCATGCTCTGTAGGCATGTCCCGGTATTTGTAGAAGCCTGAAACAAACTGAGGTAAGGCGTCAACAGAGAACCTTACCGTACTTTGCGGGGAACGGCGACAGACTACCCCGTTGATCTGGTCAGTTCTATTTGCAGATGATCGTCCAGTCCACGATAACGGCTATTCTGGTTGTGGTGCCCGAACTGGCGCCTACGGTACGGAACAAATGGTTACGCAGACTAAATCATAGGAATGTCGTCGAAATAGCACACTTTCAACTAGCGTTTATGTAGGAAACATGTCATGCGGAATGTCCTATTTCGGTTTAGCCCTTTCAACGCGAGCTACGAGCTAGAGTGAGCCGATTAGTGTGGGTGCGAGCAGCATCGCTGCTTTCTTTCGCCCGAATACTTATGGAACTCGTGAAGCGTAACTAGAGCATACCATTCTGGGGTTTTTTTCTTGGAGATAATGAGAGTTATTTTGCTTCATACATCATGCGAAACGGCGACGCGTCTCGTCACCAAAATCCATGAAGTAGATGGACCGTCGCCATCATAGGCTAATCGTGAAACATGTAACACATTGAAAAGATTCGAATGGAATAGGGTTTGAAAACCAAACTTTTTTAATCGGATTAAGAGATCGAGAGAGAGAGTGTGATGAGGAGCATGAAAGAATGAAGAGAGCAAGACGATGAGTATGCAAATCGCGCTTGGTTTTCAGACCCTAGAATGGAATGCTCTAATCCATACGTGGCCAATGGCACGTTAGGATGGGTGCCGCCTGCATTAGAGAATCATAGTGTAAGACACTTTTTAGAATGGCTGCTTTTGATTTTTCCCTAATTATGTAAGGCAACCTGCAAAAAATGTTCGGACAACGCTAGCCCATGTATGCTCTAATCGTAGGCCCTCGCAGGTTGCCTCGATGATCTTCCTGCGCCAGCACCCGATGTGTCAGCGGTACGGTTTCTACGTTTTTAAATTTTATTCCGATCATGACTATGTAAAGTTCCAGGCGTAAATAATATTTTAATATATGTCATAAATCAGATTCATGCTGCTGTCGTGTATCCTGTCGGCTGGACGCGAATTGGCGGGGGCGGAAAGGGAAGAAGAGCAGAAGAAGCGGAGGGGGGCGCTCGTTGAGGAGATCCAGCCGACCACGAGTACTACGGTAGGTTTGGGCGGTCTGCGATTCACATGTGGCCTTCGGGAAGTAGGCGCTAATATTGGTTTTGGAACCTTACTTTCGATTGTAGGCCAGTTTCTCCATAACCTTGTCGGTAAGGTGGCTCGCGCATTGGTGAGATCAATAGGGCATACCAGGTAGAATATAGTTTAGCTGGCGGGTAGATGCGTTCCTATTTATAAAAAAAGTACTGAAACACTGTAGACTGACACTTAGCTATTTTCAGGATACGGTAGAATCTGCGGTAGACGTGCCGGAGTGGCGGAGGGTGATAGACGCGCGCGTCGAGGCCAAGACCCGGCGATTCAATGCAAGTCCTTCTTGGTTGCAAATTATTTGACCAACCAAAAAAAAAGATTGCTTACTCATTCCTACTTTGTCTTGTACCAGTGTTCCGTGAGTTATCGCATTCCTACTGCGTCTGCACTCTCTTCACGCTGCTTTGCTCTCTCATCGGAAATAGGCATGAGGCAACTGACGGAACATTTTCGCCAACCATAGTCCGATCGTAAGGGTTACTGTAATGACCGTCTGAGCGCACCCGGTGGCTAGCTGTTTAATAGTTTGGGTGAAAAAGTAATGTGCCGTTTATCGATTTCTTCTTTATCTAAATTAGGACGCTTGTGTTTTCATCAGGGGGTTACGGTAGTTCCCCTTCAGTCCGCTCCCCCCAAGACCCCAGGGCGGGCCAACCACTTTGCCCGTGTCGCACCGTCCTTCATCCAGCCACTGCTCAAGACCAACGTCGGCGAGCACCTCGACCTGTTGGTGGGTGATCTTTGATCTTTGGGGATTTATCTTTGATCTCTGGACTTTGATCTTTGATCTCTCAAGGGACGCGACTACGCGCTGCTGGCCCGCATCCTGTGCACCGCCTCTGAACTGGTTGTACTCGCGGCCACCTCGCCGAGCATCGTACGGCTGACACTGTAAGCGCCGTGTCATGATTTGTGATCTTTGGTCTTTGATCTTTGATCTTTGATCAGTACGATTTCAGGTCGCTCACCTCCGCCGTCGATGCGCTGCGCTACCACGAGGAGGCGCTCATTCGCGAGGCGGTCATTCTCTCGTATTTAGCGGCGACTACCGTACTCCCGGAAGAGGTGAGTCATTACTATCATCATCATTATTATTATCGTTTAGTCGTCAAATACGAAAGTTTTAAGATCAAATGGTAGGCTCCATGTCTTTTGTCCAGTAAAATCCCATCTGTTTGTAGTGCCCTA
>LS884219.1:176816-217808 GCA_900490955.1 Micoletzkya japonica
GGGGGGGGGGGGGGGGGGGGGGGGGGGGGGGGGGGGGGGGGGGGGGGGGGGGGGGGGGAGAGGGGGGGGGGGGGGGGGGGGGGGGGGGGGGGGGGGGGGGGGGGGGGGGGGGGGGGGGGGGACGAGAGGGGACGAGGAGCAGGAATGGTTGTGAGTAGGGGTTGAAAGATTCGAGTATTTACCCTCCTCCGACTCTCTTCATTCGTTTCTGTTACGCGAAACTGCTTGGTTTTCGCAGCCTAGTGGTGATGCCGGCTCTCGCCTAGGCCTCTTGCTGTATGTAATTAAGAAAGCGTTGCGAATCGATGTACCGGACTAGTGTTGGCAAAGGTCTTGTGGATGATTCGGTGTTGTACGACTTTCGCAGACCAGACGGTGACCCGTATTCCAAACTGATCATTCCTCGCTTTGTCGTTCTTTCTGTGCATACGAGTAAATACGTATTACATTATAACTGTCTGGTGTGTTTGCCTGCCAATAGAGATATGTAGGCACGGCCTGCGCTATTTGGCACAGTACAAGCCGCCTTCAAGCGCTGATATTATGGGTCTCATATGGACGAGCAAAAGCGCGTTGTGTGCTTACTGCTTACAAATTGTTTGTTTCCTTATCTGTCGCCAAGTCGCTCCGCATGAGTCATTTCTTTATCTGGCATCGATTTCGGTCACGGTCGATGTTTGATCTTGTCGACGTAATGGCTTCGTCACGGACACGTGCACTTGTACGACGTCGCCAGCCCAGCCGCCCCCTGCACCGTCACATTGGAGTTGCTGCCGGCGAACCTGCCAACAAAGGTTCGCTATCTCAGTCTTCTTCGCTGTCGACGAAAGGCATTGATCGAAGATCAACGCAAAGATGAAGGATCAACGTAAAGATCAAAGATCAACGTGGAGTTCAAAGATCAACTCACGGCGATCCCTGGACGGCCATCGTGCCCGCTGCGTCCATGAACAGATACAGCCTGCAGCCGGTCTTGACGTAAACGCTGCCCGTGGGCTGAAAATATTATAGTTTAGGATTATAGCTTGTATTGTCGATCCTACTACTTCCGTACTTCTTCCTGAATACTACTTCCCGTTGTTTACAGCGCACATGTGCACTTTTGGCTGGTCACTTTAGGCTCAATGGCGCAAGTCAGATCAAGCAAGTGCGAAATGTAAACGTGAATGGACAATAAACAGAGCGAATTTTCCCTACGGCAGTCCGCACTTTGCCAATTGCGGCCTGTCTCGCGTCTCTCCAATTTCCGTGCTCTCTCGTCTCGATTCTCCTAAGTTGCATACCGTGGACGTCGTGGATATGGTCTTGGCCGGGGCGGTGGTCGCCATCGGATCGGCATTGACTAGTTGAGTGGCCGGAGTTGCGGCGGGCGCGCTGTAGATGATGGCACAGTTGGTGGGCGAGGAAGACGCAGGGTTCAGCTCAACAATACACTTTGGCGAAGGAGTAGGGTTGGGAAGCTGACCTAACTTTAGGTAGGCGACTTTCTGTACAGAAAAAAGCATGAACGTTCATATTCCACAATAGTTGACATACCCAACCCTACAATGTAGTACGGGGCCTAGAATGTAACATCTTCGCTAGCGCTTTAGCTATAGAATATATTCGTGGCAAGATAATCTATCTCTTATTATTATCTCTGTAGAGCATTCCATTCGGGTGTCTTTTTGACCAATATGTTTCGCTACTTTTGGTGACGAGACGCGTCGCGGTTATGAATGATGCATGAAACGTATGCATCAAAACGGCCCGAATGGAGTGCTCTAGTGAAGAGAGGAAAGCCAAATTAGGGATGACCTTCACTGTTTGTTACGTATGATAAAGTATTATTATTATTATTATATATTATTATTATTATTATTATTATTATTATTATTATTATTATTATTATTATTATTATTATTATTATTATTATTATTATTATTATGGAATGCTCGATTACGGAGTCGGCGCAGGCGATGCAGCAGTACTGCCTCTTCATGGTGGCGTTATACGAGGCACTCTTGCAGAAGCCGTTGGCTTTCCAGTAGGTGCAACTGAGAATGATGCACAGCTGCTCTCATTCACGAAATAAGTTTTTTTTCTCAGTAAATTCCTATTCCTACTTCGTCTGGATTCTCCTCATGCCATGTCACTCTCTAGTCGGAAATAAGAATGAGACAATTGAGTGGCATATTTTCTACCGTATATGGTTGAGGAAAAAGTTCCGCCAGCCGGAGATGACGAGATTCCAGGCAGAGTAGGAATGAGGTTACTGACGGAACTTTTTTCTTCAATAATGTCTACGGTAACTACAATTCAAAAGACGTACTACGAATTCTCAACCAGTCCGGCGCATGACGACGTAGACAGGGCAGTGGACGGGGCGACAACTCCCCCACCATTGCCACCACCACCACCACCACACAGACCACAACTGCTTCCTGAAAGCGACAGCTTTATACATTAGGACTGATAATTACACCCAACGCTTAATGGTTTTAAGCGTTGCCCAGCTACTCACTAAGGTTCTTTTTTAACGCTTTTGCACGGTTACGTTTCAGTGTTTATTCTCTGTACGCATACCCCGATATTTATACAAGTGTGAAACATAACCGAGCAAAAGCGTCAAAAAGAGAACCCTATTACTCACCACAGTACTGCGCTTTCTGGGGCGCTGTATAGAAATTGTTGTTGCAGAAGCCGTTCGACACCCAGGTTCCGCACCTAGGCGAGAGTTCTTTCTATCGTCCGTTCTCGTATTTTCAAATTTTCATTCCGCGCATTCCCGATTGGACTTGCGTTATTTAGCATAAGTGCGCAACCAAAGTGCAAATAACCAACGGAAGACGGAATCATCATTATCGTCGGAACGCGAATTTGAATACGAGGATCAACAATGAGTATTACTAGAGGTGCGCAATAGTGCGTCTTTTTGGCATTCTAGCGTCCCTGACTTGACACAAGAGCATGTCATTGGAGTATTCTTGATGATTATGCTTCACCGGACACAGGATAGCAAAACGTGGGCTCATTATAAGTGAATTGTGAAGCGTCAAAAGGAAGCGAATGGCATGCTCTACGCACACCTCATTCATCTGATCTCACGACGATTTCTCAGGCGTCTCCGATATTATAGAAAAGGATTTAACGGGTACTCTCTTTAGGAACAAAAAGGTCGAAATTGGCAACTTGCCGGCCTAGGCGTTAAAGCTATAAAAAGTAAGTAAATAACTTTCTCAACCATTTACTGTGTTTAGCATCTCATGGTCGATACTCACTGCGCATAAGCGTCCCGGCATTGCGGGGTGCACAGGTGCACGACGCACAGCAGTAGGAGGGCGACCGTCCTCATGCTTCCCGGGCCAGTTGAACTTCTGAAGGATAAGACCAATAACAAAAAGTTGGCAAGCCGATTCATAACGTGCACCATTTGCATCACCCCGCACAGTACACGTTGAAGGATAGAGAGACGCGAGACGAAAATGCACGTATTTAAATGATCGGTTTGCCAAGGCTAAAGATGATGCTCCGGATACCCACACGGCTCATAACCGCCCTTATATGGCTAGGCACCGATGGGCCAGCTGCCTTCCGTGCAAAGGGGCATTCTGAAGACAAAGCTGTAAGATTGGAGGCTGATCTAATAGCGGGGCGAGGCGGAGGCGTCAAAACTCAACTGAATCCACACCGAATAGATGGCCCGAGAGTTTTAACAGGCGTTTGCCAAAAAAATAGCCATATCGAAAATTCCCAGTTCGAAAACGATGAGCAAATGCAGTGTAATTGAGACCTATGATTTAGCAAAGAAATTCCGTATCAGACGTATCATCCGTACTTCCGTCGATTGAGTGAAAAGTAGGAGTGGAATGACCTTACGGGCGGGGTTTTCTTCGTAGATCGAAATCTGAGAGATTAAGAGATTTGCATATTTATCACATCTCCCTTTCCTCCATCCCTCTCCTCATCTCATCCCCCCCCCCTTTCCCCTTCCCCCTCATTCTTCCTCCTTCCCCCGCCGTGAGTGGCTTTCTCTCCGCGATGCTCTGCTCTTCCCTCCGTCCCCTTCTCCTCCTCTTCGTCCTCCTGTCCGCGGTTTACTCCACGCAGGTTCGTAGGTCAAAGATCAAGGATCAATTTTGAAATCCCAAAGAGCAATCGCAAAGACCAAAGATCATCGCCCTTGCAGATGTCCCTCTACCACAACCTGACGGTGGTCCGCCCGTCCAGAGGTATTCGATAAAGATCAAAGATCAATGAATGAAGAAAATCAAAGATCACCTTTCCAGCTCAACCGGTCCTCCTTCGTGCGGCATCCGACGTTCCCGTGCAGACGGTTGAGCGGTTGGCAGGTTGCCAAGTTCCGCCTACCGTAGTCCAATCGATCGCTTTAGATATCCCGACTCAATCGGCTGCTCCCCCTTCGAAAGCTGTGGATTCCGAGAGGTTCGCAACCGTGTCTTTACCGTACCCTATAATTTTCATATTTCAAAGTTTCAAGTAAGGTACACTACGAAAATATAGAAGGAAAATGCCGTAATCCTTTCAGTATGGTACATCACCAGAAGCGTGTTCCGAGTGCTCTTCGACAGCCGGCTAGCGATTCGATGGAGAATGTGTAAGATCAAAGATCAAACACCAAACTACAAGCATTCAAAGACGGACGGCCAAAGATCAAAGATCAAACTACAAATCTACTTCAGATACGTGTTCCTGGCCATTCTGGTCATCGTGGCCGTCGTCAACATTCTGATCATCGACTACGCCTATGACGGGCCGATCTTTGGCGAACTGACGGTGGAGCAGGTGAGATCAAAGATCAAGGATCAAACTACTAAAGATCAAAGATCAAATTACAATTACAGACTCCCACCCCCGAGGCGGCCGCCACGCCGGAGGCCAGCTGGGCCTGTGGAGGGGCTCAGCCGAAGAAGAAGGACCATACGAAGAAGCGCGGTGGAGACATTGGAGTGAGTGAGCATACTGTAGGTTACGGTAATAGCGCATCTAGAGTGAGTGAGCATACTGCAGGTTACGGTAATAGCGCATCTAGAGTGAGTGAGCATACTGTAGGTTACGGTAATAGCGCATCTGGAGTGAGTGAGCATACTGTAGGTTACGGTAATAGCGCATCTAGAATGAGTGAGCATACTGTAGGTTACGGTAATGGCGCATCTAGAGTGAGTGAGCATACTGTAGGTTACGGTAATAGCGCATCTAGAGTGAGTGAGCATACTGTAGGTTACGGTAATAGCGCATCTAGAGTGAGTGAGCATACTGTAGTTTACGGTAATAGCGCATCTACTAGTGTTTGAAAACCAAACCTTTTAGTTGCATTATTAGACCGAGAGAGTCGTTAGGAGCATGAAAGAATGAAGAGAATCTGGCTATGAATACGCTAATCGCGTTTGGTTTTCAAACCCTGGTATCTACGGCGGACACTAATACGCTAACCCGAGTGGAGTGCTCTCTAAAGTTTTCCTACTTCTGAGTGCAGTTCCGTGCCCTACCGTATCCGTTGTTATCGTACCACTTTTAGCTCCGACCAGTCGTCCGTCCCCGTGCCAGTGTTCCACGATCCCGCCTCAATACCTCCGACGCGAGTGACGCCGAATGTTGACCGTATCCTACCGTAACCCTCCCGCCCCCATGATCTACCTTACCCCTACCGTAATCCCTCAACCTCACTAATCCCTCGTAGGCAGTACTCGAATAAAGCGGAGGCTTTGAACCGATCGTTGACGCTCTTCATCTTAGTCATTGCTATGGGGTTGCTGATATCACTCTGTGACCATCTATTTAGTCGCTCTCCAATCTACATAGTTACAAACGGTTCATCATACAACAAAGCAAGTAAAGAACAAGCGAAGATGATATCCTATCAGATGAGGTCATTGGCTCTTATTCGTTCGTCAAGGTGCAATACTGGACCGAGACGGGGGAGAATAGTGAAGAAATTTACATGATTTGGTCTTGGGTTTTGGGTCTCGGGTCTTGGGTCTTAATTGAGGCAGTCCCTCGTCTCGCCGGAGAACTTGCCGGCCAGCTGGATCGTACCCGCGTCGTAGATCTGCTTGGGCGTCTCCGACTTGGACACGTACTTGTCCGGGATGTAGATGGTGATACGACGCTGGCATGGCTAGAAGGGGGAGGTAATTCTATGCAGATTGATGAATGACCTATGTGATCAAATAATGCTTTCCCGAAGAATCGTCATTATGCGTACTCACCAATAAATCAATAAAACTTTTCTTCTGATAGGCACCAAAAAGACCCGAATGGAATGCTCTACTACAGGGCGAGGGAGATACTCTAGACACTTGGCAAAGCCGATAGCTTGTTTGGCTTATGCTTCTTACTTGACCCACAGGTTCTAATAGTACTAGATAGTCATTTTCTCTATGCGCATCTCTCGGAGAGGATGAAATCAGGACACGGCACTAGACTGCCTCCAAGCTTCCTTTCCCACCTTGAGTCCGTCGTCGCAGTCGTGGTAGATGTTGACCTTGGGGTCGATGGTCGTGAACTCGGAGGTGTGTCCCTGCAGCGAGAAGTGGCCGCTGCCGTCCGACTTCCCACTGTCCATCAGGTCGTCGAGGTCCGGACCTCAAAGCAAGGTAGGCCCTTGGAAATCAAAAAGTTTAGGAAATACAGAAAAAGAAATCAAGAGTTCTGCATTTTGCATGGGAGGTTTCTATGATTATGTTTCGAGCATGTGATTCGCGTCTTTTTGATGTGTATGTTGAAACAGCATTCATAACCGCGAAGTGTCTCGTCACCAATAGCAATGAAACATATTGACCAAAAGATCGCGCAATCTACTCATTGATCCCTCGATATCATATTCGAAACTTGGTTTTCAATAACTTAAAACTGAGCAATGAGGAAAAACGGCTATTCATTCATCTTCTAAATGCGGTCACTCCGAATAACAAGCCGATTATTAGAAGATCAGTCGCAAATACTAGAAGAGGTTTCAGTAATATCTCATTGTCTAAGGTTCAGTAATATTCCACTGTCTTAATCGCTCTACAGTATCACTGACGAAAATTTCAATCCGCTAGCTGATTCCTGCGGGGTCTGCACGACACTGTAGAGTGCGGCTATCGAGTCATTTCAACTTATCGACTAGTCGATAGCGGTGTTATCGACTATTCGATTTGTCGTGAATACTAGAATGTACTCTTATCGACTAGTCAATAACTCACGACGAGTCGGTAAGCCATACTGTCTTGCCATTCATCTTGATTCCCCGATGCTTTTCGGTGAGTGAAGTGAATGAGGGGAGAATAGTGGATTGAACCGGAGTGATTTACTTATGCACAAGAGCGGCGAAGAATGAAGAGACGCAGAGGCAAAGGAAATGGAAATGAAGCCTTCTCTCCCGATTCAACCGCGCTGGAGAATGATCGCTCCAAAATGGCTTACCGAGAGTAAGAGTACAGTCTAGTATTGATAACATATCGAGTAGTCGATAACCTGTTAATCGAGTCATTCGATTGATATCATTCGATAACATATATTCGATAACCGCACCCTAGCCTGTACTCATTTTGCTTCGCTTTCCTCTGTCGTCAGACATAGGAATGACGAGGACTGACGGAATACGTTCCTCCTTATTTTTTCCTTATTTTTTCCAACGTCACTGACAATGAATCTGCATGTTTCATGATTTCTATGTATCGTAACCTTCAGCTGTGCGTGATCTTTGATCTCTCGAGTCGGAAATCTATATGATCTTTGATCAAATGGATTTCAAATCTATTTACACGATC
Source organism: Micoletzkya japonica (assembly GCA_900490955.1). NCBI lineage: Eukaryota > Metazoa > Nematoda > Chromadorea > Rhabditida > Diplogasteridae > Micoletzkya > Micoletzkya japonica. Next base: position 184,571 of record LS884219.1, read on the forward strand.
TTTGATCTCTCTACCTGAGTCTTCGTCGTACAGCTTGACCTTGACGTTAGTCGCGGGCTTGTCGTTGCACATAAGAGTTCCTCTTACGCCGGCCGATTGGGTGAACCCGAGGGCAGAGATGCCGAGGGGAAGCACGGTGAGGAGGACGAGGAGGTGCATACTGTAATGGGGGTACGGTAGGCCGGTTACGGCAGGAGAAGCGATGAAGCGGTGTATCTATGCAAAGATGAAACGGGGAAGTTGTGGTAGGAAAAGAGCAAGGAGAAAACTGTGAAAATAAATATTATTGGAGCTACGAGGAATACGCAACTGTGGACCACGAAGAAAACAAGAGTTAGAGCGTAGACGCTGTGCGAGGAAAGGTGCTATTATACATAGGCGCTGAGTGTCCTCCGTCGCATCATTTCCAGGAAGTAAAGCGAATAGTGACTAACACGACGATAAGTAGAACGCCCTCCTAACAACGAAAGCGAGTTATGAAAGTACGTAATAAAGAAGCGAAGACGGAGGGGGGGGGCAGGTCAGAGTGAAGAGTGAAGAGAAAATCGGGTAAGTCAATTGACGGGGCGAATGAAAGCGAAAACTTATCACTTTATTGGGCCGTATACTCGTTAGTAGCGAGATAGTATCACTTTGGGGCGGAAGGCGAAAAGGAGGGGCGGCTAAATAAGTGTGAAGGGGTGCAGAATATTCTGAGAATGCGAGCTCTGCCAATGTTGAGTAAAATATGGTATTTGTCCCACAATTTTCGGTTTTGACGGTAGAACATTGAGGGGGCGCCTGATCAGCACTATAATACAGTTCGAACTTGCCAAGGCTTTCAGAAATAAACCTGCAATAATATGCAATATTACTTTGCATACTCTGTTCCTTACATTCAATAAGGGCATATATGTTTGTGAAGTCTACCGAACCAGTTTGCGGCTAGTTGTCCACATTACAACAGTTCACGATCTCGATTCGTCAATAGCCTACTCCTCCTACCTAATTCGTCCACAGTTCACATTACCCCCATATTAGAGGTCACGTGTTCGTTCGTCCTTCCTTTCCCCCACAGATTGCATCACCGGCGAGAGATAGATAGTCCGCTGATAACCCTGTTACTCCCCGTATGGCAACCGTGCCGTTTGCCATCCCCGATTTTGACTGAACGAAATTCCCCTAAATAATTCACCATAATGCATGAATGCTTTAGGGGATTACAAACTAGTTAGGAAAGGATCAACCCGAAATTTCGCTCAGTGTTCAGCTAACTTGTCGTATTATGCAAACGATCTGCCTTCGCAACTAACGGTATAGTATTTATTCGCTAGCCTCCCTATCGCTTTTCTTCTTTTTTTGCTCCCGCAAATCGCTCCGCACAAGACGAGTTTTGCTCGCGCACGCGCACTCGTAGTTTCAAAACTGATCTCTAACCTTTACCTAATTTTGTGATATCCTATTTACTAGCTTGATATTTCGTGATTCTATGATTCCGGCGGAAATAAATCGCCATTGTTTACTTACGCTTCCTCTTATCGGCTTGTCTCGCTTTCCCTAGAAGGATGATTTCTTGGATCGCCTGACCTATTGGCTCGCTTATCGCCTGAGCAATAGGTTAGCATAGGCCTCGGGACGGCGAAAGTGATTTCTTTAGTGATGTGCAGACTGGTCAGTACAACGATTATGTTTCATGTATCATTCTTAACGCGTCTCTTCGCCAAAAGTAATGAAACGTATTAGTTTCACGAAAGCTAACAAAAAGTACGCAAACGATTGCGAACTGTCTATGCAAATATGCGCGCTGATCTACCTCTATGGCTCAAATTTTCTTACGATTCTATTAATTTCTGCCATGGTAACACGTAAGGAGTCAATCGGACAGCGTCATCAGCGGGAATAGTTTGTTATTTCAATAAAAAGTATTAAATCGTTCCGTTTTTCAGAAAATCTTCCGTGGAACCTGTAATATTGACCAAAATGACCAGTCTGCACAACTCTAGATTTCTTGCAAGTCTGAACTCTCAATTTCTGGCATACTGTCGCAGATAATCTTTTTTTCTAAAAAAACATTTTTTTTTATTATTTGAGACGTTTCCATCTCATGACCAGAGATGCAGCCAATATCATCCAAGGGTCTGTATCAATCCGTTTATGGCTGCACGCTCTCCTTAGCCGCGTGTTCTATCATTCCCCCATGATGTCGCCGTTGGAGAGAGAGAGCGATAGAGCGATAGTTCAAAGGGACACTTGGGGGGGAGGGGGCGCTGACAGGGGGGGGGGACTGATTAGGCGTTGATAGATACGAAATACACCCTCTACCGGCGGTAGAACCATTTGGTTGTGCTTTTGAGATGATGTTTCACCTATGAACGAGGGGCAGACTAAGAAAAGCATTCGTATATAGTGGATTAAAAAGATCCCCGTCGGAAAATCATTATTCCGAATATAAGGCGAGAGAGTGTGCAAAAGTGAGAAAATTATTTAGACACTCATTTTGGAACGAAAGAAACTGACGGATCGCCGTTTATTCCACTATATTTACATAATACAATGCATTCATCTCTCCCGTGCTTTAAATACTTCTTATACTATAAATACACTGTAAATATACTGTAAATATTTCTTTTATATTTTTGTCGCTTCACAGAGATCATCCTGCGTATCAGTTCGTTAAAGGGACATGGAAGCGAGAAATTTTTTGAAATCTTGTATGGTTATACTTCTAAAATATGTTTCTTAGACGATAATAAACATAATAGCCTTTGAAAAATATTTTTAAAAATTTTCTGGAACGAGAAATATTTATTTGTTCCGGGAATAGCTCGATACCAATTGCCTCGTTACTATGCGCTTAACGCAGTAAGACTGGCTGGGAAACGATTTTTAGGATATCTCGCGAAGTAGACATTTTTGTGCACTGTGATTTAGGTTTTTATATTATTTACGCGATAAACTTTCATATGAAAGCCAATCTTTTTTGGCTTCCATGTACCTTTAACGGTCTGTTGATTTCGTCCGATTGAGCATTCGTTTCAACCTAGCCTCACAACACAAATTGAGTCACCGTTAGAGCCGTCGAATCGAGTCTTTATCGTGGTTATGTTTCATGTATTACATAAAGCCATCAATGTCTTGCTTATGCTGAACTAAATGAACGATAACCCCATAAAAGGACCAGATTCGACGGCTCTAGTCACCGTTTCTGATCGAGCAGGTCACGGCTATCGTACGTTCTCTGCTTTATTCTCGCAAATACGAATGAAGACAACTGTCGGACCACACTATTCTTAGAGTTGCGCATTTCCGGTGCTACGACGGAGCATTTTTCTCAACAATACCTAGATGTCGCGAATCTCCGACGACGCCCTGGACGAGCCCTCGTCGTACGACACCGACGTCCTGCTCTTCTACGTCAACGGCAACCGCGTCGAGGAGCGGGCCGTCGACCCGATGATGACTCTGGCCAGCTATCTGCGAGACAACTGTACGTTTTCTTGTAATGACGCGACTCATGTTGAGCCGGCTCAGTCTGTTTGAAGTTCCGCAGAAGCTGTCGAGTAGCTAGTACGCAAGAAGACCCCAACAAAGTTGGTTTCGCATTATAGCCGGTGCATAAATGTTACGCTTGAAACGTAACTTCTCCGGGTTTCAGTGCGGTTAACCGGCACGAAGATCGGGTGCAACGAGGGCGGCTGTGGCGCGTGTACGGTCATGATATCGGATCGGCACCCGATCGACGGGAGCATACGGTAGCTTTTATTCATCATCATTTCGGGCACTCTTCAGCTTTCAAACAAATTACTATGTCGTCGTTATTATTGGCGAGAACTGCACGTAGTGTATAGTGGAATAAACCGATCAATCAGCTTCTTCCGTTCCAAAACGAGTCTAATTCTCTCGCTTTTGCACACTCTCTCGCCAGATAATCGGAATGATAAACTGACGGATCTTGTTAATCACCTATAGATCATTGGTGAATTTTCTTGGAGAATAAAGCGCATTCTACCTATCTGGGTCTTTCTGGCGGCTATGCTTCACAATCCAGCGATGAGGACTCCGCTGCCAGTAATGCTGCAGCACGCGAAGCACACTCAGCGAAATTTCACCACCATACCGCACCTAGTGAATCATTCACCACACAAATTTCACCAGCCCGCTGGTGAATGGCGCACAATTCACCAGCGGGCTGGTGAAATTTGTGTGGTGAATGATTCACTAGGCGCGGTATGGTGGTGAAATTTCGCTGAGTGCATAGCCGACAAACTACTTTCCATCTCAGCGGGCGCCTTATACGGTATACTGTAGGCACTACTCGGCCAACTCGTGTCTGATGCCCGTGTGCGGGGTCTTCGGCAAGGCCGTGACTACGGTAGAGGCCCTGGGCAGTGTGAGGGAGGGCCGACTCCACGTGGTGCAGGAACGATTGGCCAAGTTTGTCGTATATTAAAGACGAAAATGTTCGAAGCGGTGTGATGAGAATCCAGAAAAGGTAGGAATGAGTCTACTGACGGAACTGTTTTCGTCAACTCTTTTTTGTACGTACTTCCGGAGATCGGAGCTTGACGAAGCTCACGATTGAAGCTATCTACTGTCGATGAAAATGTTCCATCGATGAACGCATTTCTACTGGTCTGGGCTAGCTTCACACCGCTTTACACCCAAATTTGGAAGTTTCTACATTCTGGATGGGTCAGATAAATAACGAATGACTTCATAACCGTATCTATGCGAGGTGCAAGGGTGCACCCGCAGACAAAAATGGCGTGCAGCGTTATCTTGCGAGCGCACATTCTGATCGAGGTGCGTTTTACGTATAGATAGCTGTAGTTTGCTAGCCAGATGTTTATGGCTGAAGTGACGGGGACTCCGGGTTGTAGTCTATCAGTAGATTCACCCATCAAGCGAGGCACTTTCGCATTCTCCCCATACAGGGAAGAAATCGGACTGATATATATCAATGCTTATGTAATGGCTATAAAATATGGTTCAAAAAAAGGTTCAGAGCTCACGGGTCGCAGTGTGGCTTCTGTACGCCAGGCTTCGTGATGGCCATGTACGCGCTGCTGCGGAACCGGCCGCAGCCCACCACGGAAGAGGTCGACGAGGCCCTCCAAGGTATTCTCTAGCGTTCTGCAATCGAGTCCTTTTGATGCTTATGTGTTTCATAAATCGTTCATAACCGCGACGCGTCTCGTCACCAAAAGCAACGAAACATATCTATTTGCCCGAGGACTCGATTGCACATATATAGTATTATATATAGTATTATTGTCCTAGAAGTGCGGAACTCTACGAATTTAGCTGATCACTGTCAAAGGCACCGAATTTGTCCTTACTGTAGATTATAATAATAATGAAAAAGATCATTCCAAATATCTGACTACTTTCAAATTCCGAATCCGAATTCCAAATCCGGGAGCGAGAGTGTGCGCAGCAGTGAGGGAACCAGAAAAGAAACCAAGGAAACTGACGACCCGGTTTATACTACTATATCTACTGTGCAATCACTCTAACAGCATAATCAGGTTGTAGGATATTTGTAGTGGAGACTACGGTATTTCTCAGCTTGTGCTTCTGGTTCTGGTTTATCACCTTTATCAGGAGGACTAACATTGGTTGGGGTTCCAAAGGAGGGGTTGCTTGATATATATGGGAGAGGTCGGAGACTTCGAATCTTCTTCAAAACAACTCGCCCAGTCCGAGGTGCCTGAGTAGTCCTCTTGAGTAGTCCTTGTGCTTCATGTCTGCTATATATTTATCCCGCTTCAACAATGAAGAACGATCACGTATAACGCTACGTTTAAAATTGTAGTAGAAAAAAATAATAAATAAACGATTACAAAAGGGAGATAAAGTGCGGAAAAGCGAGAGAGTTCTGTACTTTTTATTCCATTTTGTGTTTCATGCTTTATATACTTCGATAAGCATGAAAAATGATTTAGTTTCCAGAAGTTGAGTAATTACGATTTATGAGTTGAGGAAATCTCTGCCGCTGCACGGGGTACCGTCCGATTCTCGAGGCCTTTTACTCGTTCACCAAGCAAGAGAACGGAGACGTCAAGGTACTTATGGTTGGGGAAAATATTGTCCGTCAGTCATTCCTATAGCGGAGCGGTGTGAAGAGTAGTGCATTCCATTCGGGTCTTTTTGACCAATGCGTTTCACTGCTTTTGGTGACGAGACGCGCCGCGGTTATGAATGATGTATCATATGAAACATAGACATCAAGGAGACCTGAATGGAGTGCTCTAGTGAAGAGAGGAAAGCCAAAATAGGAATGACCTTTACTGATGGAACTTTTTTACGAACAATAGTTCATTGTTCGTTAGCAATCATTTGTGCACCTCCTATGAGATGGGAAAGAGCTCATCAAGTTTTCGGCTACATTTCGCGTATAAAAGTTAACCATTTCTTAGTCACTCTACCTGGCTAATGGCCCTTTATATGGGATTAGGTACACTAAGAAATGCGGATTCAGATAGCCTCAACCAGCTGTGGAATGGGCGAGAAATGCTGCAAAGTCAACAACGGTAACAGCATTCCATTCACGTCTTATGATGCATACGTTTAACTTATTTATAATGACGACATACACTCAGCGAAATTTCACCACCATACCGCACCTAGTGAATCATTCACCACACAAATTTCACCAGCCCGCTGGTGAATTGTGCGCCATTCACCAGCGGGCTGGTGAAATTTCTGTGGTGAATGATTCACTAGGTGCGGTATGGTGGTGAAATTTCGCTGAGTGTAGCTTCTGTATCCAGAAGTGGGTGAAGCACAAACAATAGCGTTCTGCATGAGAGTTATTATGGTGCCTATGTTTCGTACATCACTCATAACCGGCTCGTCACCAAAAGCAATGAAACATATTGAGCAGAAGAACTCGTGCACACTAGGGTTCTCCTTTTGACGCTTTTTCTCGGTTATGCTTCAGCCTTCTATAAATGGGGATAGATATGCCTACAGAGCGTGAACTTCGAAACGTAGCCCTGGAAAAGCGTCAAAAAGAGAACTCTCATGCACACCTCTAACAACCAGCAAAAAGACCCCCGAATGAAGTGCTCTACTAGAGTATTTCATTTGGGTCTTTTTGACCAATATGTTTCGCTTCTTTTGGTGACAAGACGCGTTGTGGTTATGAATGATGTATGAAACATATACCTCAAAAAGACCCGAATGGAATGCTCCAGTCAACGGGAATGGTGGTCCGTGCGGGGGGAAGATTGCCGATCTGTCCACCTGCGCCCCCTACGACCCCACCAGCGAGATCATCTTCCCGCCCGAGCTGTCGGTAGGCGATCGTTGATCTTTGATCTTAGTTCTTTGATCTTTGTCGTTTGATCTTTTATCTTTGTCATTGGATCTTCGATGTTTATTATTTGATCTTTGATCGTTTATCTTTGATCTTTGATATTTGATAGTTTATCATTGATCTTTGATCTTTTAGCTCAAGCATACCGAGGCCAGGACGTTTGCCATGCGGCACAAGGAGACGCTGTGGCTGCAGCCGGTTCACATTGACGATTTACTTGCGATAAAGGTTAATAAACGATCACAAAAATGTTTAGAGCATTTATTCATTAATTTGTCCTACTCGTCTCTTTATATTCATGTGAAGGCAGTAAATTGCTGATACACACTTGTTTAGTTATTTACTGTTACTACCAAAAAACAACCATGCGGCCATGATAATTCTGTTTTATTGCAGTTATGAAACACGATTGCAGAGGCTTCACCCACACGCACGGCTCATCTCCGGCAATTCGGAGCTTGCCATCGAGAAGAAGTTCCGCTTCATCCAGCTGCCGATCGTGGTCAATCCGCGACAGGTTTGAAAGACCAAAGATCAAAAATAAAGTCCAAAGATCAAAGATCAACCTTCCTCTTGAGGTCATGGAGCTGCACGAAGCCTATCTCGACGCGGATCGCGGCGTGTATCTCGGCACCGGGCTGAGCCTGACGGAAATGGACGAGAAGATCGTCGGCTTCATGGCTTTAGAGCAGCTACCAGGTTGATCTTTGGTCTTTGGTCTTTCATCTTTGATCTCTCGAACGAGACTCAGTCAGTCGATGCGGCGTACTGCGAGAGGTCCACGCGATGATGCACTGGTTTGCGGGGAAGCACGTGCGGAACGTTGCGGTAGGTCGAAGTTGGAAATTCTCGCACGGAAAACCGTTTACCCGAGACATTTTGGCTCGTTCGCTTAACAGTTTGCACATGTAGAGATGTGTTCATAACCGCGACGCTTGCCACCAAAAGCAGTGAAGCATGTTTACGAAAAGAACTCGCATGCACATCACTAATGCTCCACTGTAATTGTGACCCTTACCGCAGAGTAAGTAGGGTTTGAAAACCTAAAAACTTTTTAATCGCATTACGAGACCGAGAGAGTGACGAGAAGCGTGGATGAATGAAGAGAGTCAGACGATAAAGACGCTAATCACGCTTGCTTTTCAAACGCTCACCGCAGAGCGTCACGGGCAACAATGTAGCGAACACAGTTAAGTATCTCCAACTTATTGGTCTTTCATTCTCCACATTGTACACCATCATTCATTGTGTGCTATTTACGGTTTACGCCTGCGCTAAAAGGAAAATTTTGAAGAATAAAAATTTAAAAAATAAGAAAATTCAGAGCATCGCGGGCAACATCGCCACGGCCTCGCCCATCTCCGACCTAAACCCACTCTGGATGGCGGCCGCTGCCACCGTCGTCCTGACCTCGGAGGCCCGCGGCGACCGCGAGGTGATCTTTGATCTTTGGACTTTGATCTTTGGACTTTGGACTTTGGATTTTGATCTTTGATGTGCTCCTCTCGTCTTTCACTCACTAATTATTTCAAGTGAAGATGGATGTCACCCCTACCCCCTTACCCAAGGTTGCTCTCTTCCCCTCCGCTCTTCGCGATGTATTTGACTAAGTAAATAAATAATACATGAATTGCTGATCTTTGATCTTTGCTCTTCCAGGTGGCGATCGATGACAAGTTCTTCGTGGGATACCGTAAGACGACGATCGTCAGCGACGAGATCCTCAGGGCTGTGTGGATTCCGCTCACGGAAGAGGTTAGAAAGATATTGTAGATGAATGTTTACATATCTATAGTGGATTAGATGATTCCGAATATAAGGCAAGCGAGTGTGCAAATGTGAGTGAATTAGACTCATTTTGGAACGGAAAAAAACAGACGGATCAGTTTAGTCCACATTACACTTTACAGAGATGAATGACGATCAATAGAATGAAATGGAGGTTCTATTTTTGCTTCTTTATATTATGTTACATCGGTGAGAATTAAAGCGCTCCATAGACAAAAATTCTAAATAAGTATGCGACTTGAAACACATTATCGGTTAGTAATAAGCTTTTCCACACTATTGTTTCGCAGCCCGGAATCTTTAATTTTTATGTAGCTTATACACACAGAAAAATATGTATAAAGGATTACATGTATTGGGGGTAATGTATAGCTCGGAATACACAAATGTATACCCACGTATACATTGGACCCATCCCAATACATTCACTGTATTCTGTGGTATACAATAATGTTGTAAGTACTTTTTTAACGGATTGAATGTATTCTACGTTATAAATTTTTTTCTGTGTGTAGGGTTTGAAAACCAAGCCTTTCAATCGCATTATGAGACTGAGAGAGTGATGAGAAGCATGTAAGAATGAAGAGAGTCGGACGATAAATAGGCCCCCTTTTCAAACCCTAGTAGCTTATTGCTACCCTGATCATAGACCACAGCCACGAAGTAACAAAACCTGCTCTTCTGGCGCAGCAAACGCAGTGTGCAATGCTGAATGTGGAACAGGTTTTCGGGTCCCACGAGCAAAATAAAGTAAAGGGCTGACAGAATATTTTACAGCACGAACACGTGACTTCGTACAAGCAGGCAGCTAGACGCGAGGACGACATTGCCATCGTAACGGGTATACGGTACCTCTGGGTTACGGTACCTTTGGGTTACGGTATCTGCTGGTTATGGTATCTGTGGGTTACGGTAGATATCTTCGGGCTTCTTTATCTTTCGGTTACGGCATCTTACCTTATGGTTACGGTGTCGCTACCACATTTTCTTCAACCATATGATAGATATATCGTTGTCTTCGAGGTGCCTTCTCGACGCTCCTCGACCCCTCGACGCTAGCCGTCCGTCGCTGTCGCTTTTCCTACGGTGGCATGGCACCGATGACCATTCTCGCCCTGGAGGCGATGAAAAGCGCCAGAGGAAGGTTGGACGTAACCCTCATCGTATCCTAGAACTCCTTCAGCATTCTGCGTTCACTCTAGGGTTCTCTTTTTGACGCTTTTCCACGGTTATGTTTCAGTTTTCATGCTCTGTAGGCATGTCCCGGTATTTATAGAAGCCTGAAACATAATTGAGGAAAAGCGTCAAAAAGAGAACCTCCAGTACTCCAGTTCACTCCAGTATCTGCTCATTTGCTTTTTTTCCAATTTTAGGGCAAAGCCGTAGACGTATCAGTCAAAACGGGCATAGTTGCTTAGGTAGTTGTCCATTTAATTTAATTTAATTTATCGACGCATTTGCGTAATATAATAGGCGAATCGGGGAACTACTCAATAACTAGCCCGAAACTTCTGTTTGGACAGTTCTCTACAGCTATTCGAGTAGTTGCCAACCCGTCCCAATCAGACGCTGGGACTCGTCCCTCCTCGAGCTGGTCTCCCAGTCCCTCGCCTCGTCCCTCGCCCTTCCCCCCTCCGTGCCCGGGGGCATGGCCCGCTACCGCCTCTCGCTCGCCCTCTCCTTCTTCCTCAAGCACTACCTGGAAGTGGCGCGGCGCGAGAACGTTTGATCTTTGATCTTTGGCCTTTGATCTTCGATCCCTGATCTTTGCAGATCAACTACATCCCGGAGGTGGTCAACGAGACGTCGATTGCGCCGGTGGCCACGCGCGGCATGCTATCCTCGCAGTGCTTCCAGGTATCTAGAGGAGTTCAGTTCGCGATCGCCCGCCTACCGTAGTCCTACCGTAATCTCCCAGGAGGTAAGCGAGGCGCAGTCCGCGTGGGATGCGGTCGGCCGGCCGCTTCTGCACGCATCCGGACAGAAGCACACGACGGGCGAGGCCGTGTACTACAGCGACGTCAACGTGGCCGGTCAGACACTATCGTACACCTCGAAGACTGGTTGACAAATCCGGGACTGGAACGTCCAGTCCCGGATTTGTCAACCAGTTTGCGAGGTGGTACGATATTATTGGAGGAAAAGGAATGTCGGGAAATCCTTACACTCCGCTAAATACAATGAAACTCTCTTGGAAAAAAACGTCAGCGTAGGCTAAAAGCCGGCTCCGGCTGAAGTCTTACGGTGGTGAGCAGAGTGCACACGGCAAACATTTTTCACCGTTCCTTCTCCTCCAATAATACAATAATATCCATGAAGAGAACGCAGACGAAGTAGGCCGGAAGAGGGATTTTTTTTATTTGCATACATTTTTTATTATAGATATAACCTGGTTGAGGTATGCTTCACGCGGTCTTCGTGCTGTCGCGAGTCGCCAGTGGGGTGATCGAGGCGATCGATGCGACCGAGGCGCTAGCTATGGACGGAGTGGTATGGCTGATTAAAGTGTTCCGTCAGTCGCGGCATTCCTACCTATTTCTGCCGAGAGAGCGGAGCGGAGTGGAGAGAGTTCAGACAACGTAGGAATGCGCGTTTACTGACGGAACGTTAGTACAACATTATTACGGCCCAATAAAACACTCACAAATCTTTTCGGCCTACTAGCACAACTTTTCCCGCTCTATCGAATGGTGGTGGTCTCATATCTGGATCCGATATTAAGTATTTGCCCTTCCCTTGTCAGCGAAATTTCGCCACCATACTGCACCTAGTGAATCATTCATCACGCAAATTTCACCAGTCCTCTGGTGAATGGCGTACAATTCACCAGCGGGCGCTGGTGAAATTTGTGTGGTGAATGATTCACTAGGTGCGGTAGGGTGGAGTAATGAGAATCAGTGTGGCGCGTTGCGAAAGCGAAGATTCGCATGCCAGTGGCGTACTTGTCACCGCTGCGAAGATTCGCAACGGGGGAAGGGACGACATGCGGGGAATGCGAAGATTCGCACTCCCCCGCCGTTCCCCCAGTGGCAATGCGAAGATTCGCGCTGTCAGCAACGGGTCGAAGGGAGGGGGAGATGTGCCTTTTGCGGTCAAAGAGGGCAAGGGAGTTCCTTGCAATAAACTAGCGACAGTCGTATTACGTCTGTGTAGTGTATTGGTAAGTAGCCTTGCGTGGTACTTTTTCGTAGCAGGTTCAAATCTTTTTTTTTTGCATTTTCATTTTGCGAACTGAAGCCCATTAATACTACAAAAAGAATTGCTGAAACCCAAAAGGGTGGCTACTTATATCGTCTTATTGGCTTTTTATCTGCAACACATGTGATTTACTTGCAATGGATTAGCCCTTTATCAATGGCTTCATCAGATTCGCATGCCAGTGATTCTTTTTTTCTATATTATTTTCTAAGTTGCTCATTCGCTGTATTAGAAAAGCTAACAAATAAAACTTTATAAAGCTCCATGAATATTTTGAGAAAAATTGCTGCGAAAATCCCTCCCTCCCTTTCATCGCAACAGTACCTCTGTCTCCCCTTGATCATTGCTGACAGAGCGAATCTTCGCATTGCCACTGGCATAGAGTGCGAGGGAATGCGAATCTTCGCATTGCCACTGGCATAGAGTGCGAGGGAATGCGAATCTTCGCATTGCCACTGGCATAGAGTGCGAGGGAATGCGAATCTTCGCATTGCCACTGGTATAGAGTGCGAGGGAATGCGAATCTTCGCTTTCGCAACGCGCCACACTGATAAGAATGTAGGCGACCATCTGCATGCTTTCATCGCCAATTTTATTCCTACTTGGCCTACCAATGAAGGTCGTATATGAAACGAAGTGGAGGGAATTCTGTTTTCCGGTTGCCTTCTTCGATGCCTCCGACATCAAATCGAAGGCCCTACTCGGGCACGCGAACGACACGGAGGTTTTCGCGTCGAGAGAGGTGCTCATTTCAATATTATTATGGGTTCCACATTTCCCCCTCACCATATGATCAAGGATAATGTTTCGTCGGCTGCGGCATTCCTAATTTCGATGCGAGGCCGAAGAGCTCAATCGTGAGGGTTTGTGAGTCAAACTGTGACCAGACAATGTTTCTGTAGATGAAATTGCCTCTGCCTCTGCGTCTCTCCAATTTCCTTGATCTCTCGCCGTCACACTCTTAATTTGCATACGAATCTATAGTGTGCCCTCCAGATCTCGTACTACGCCCAGCCGGTGGGCCTCATCGTAGCCTCGGGGCACGAGCTAGCCCGGAGGGCGGCCAATGCTGTGGTGGTCACGGCTACTCCCAAGGAGGTCATTGTGACGATCGAGGTTAGTTGAGAAAAGAACACGCTAAGCGCATATTATTGGTGAAAAATTGTGCGTCTTAGATCAGTGACGCAGATCCTAACCCCGTGTAAACAGTAAGCGAATAGCCTTAGCCACAGTGTTCTCAATGGTAAGCGAACGAGCCAAAATGCTTAGGATACGGTGTTTTCCGTGCGAGAGTTCCTACAGAAATCAGGGTTATTTTTCGGTATCTCGTTCGCTTAACATTTTTCACTGTTTTCAGAACACTGTGTAGCTAGAGTTCTCCCGAGGACAGATGACCTAGTCATCTAACGTGCATTTTTGTCCACAGTCTCTTCATTCTTCGTCCCTCCCTCTCTTCATTATTGCTCTTTGATGACGCAGTTATCCGTCATCGTGAGACCTCCAACTTTGGCTTGAAGTAAAATCTGACTAACTTATAGGGCCCGGTAAAATAGTGAAGGACTATAGAGCTGTTCTATTCTTATTCGTGAGAAAGGAGTCGTCCGAAAGGCTGAAAACGTTAGCTGTGGACCCGTGAAGCGTTTTATGCTGTCATTGAAACATAAACCGTACGGGTTCACCGGCGCTTGCCTAGCTTTCCGCCAAACTCGGCTGGCCTAGGCCGCGGCGATGGCCGGGGTTCGACGAGTTTTTAGCAGCTACGGGTTCCATCGGGCGATGCCCTTTGGAGCGCGGTTCGTACATAGTGATCACCGGATGCTGGAGGGTTGTTGGAAGGGCTCACACATGGCCCGCACATCGGTGCCCCCATGACCCAGAGATGGTGACCGCCTCCTGGCGACCCCAATTTTTGACGGCCCTAACTGCAGGGGGCCAAAATATCAGTGATAATGCAAGTGGTAAAGTGAATATTGTTTATTGCGTGCAGTTTGCTGGCGTATTTCCTTTCATATAAGGTCTAGGGCAGCAGCCTTTACAAACACTATTCAGGATGCTGTGGCCAAGGATTCGTACTTGTGCAAGGATATGAAGATACACTCATCGATACGGGACAAGGGCGAGCGGGTAGCGAGCGATTGGAGCAAGTACACACGGGTGGTCGAGGGATCGGTGGGTGCATAGAGCATGGTTTATTCATGCTTCTTTCGGGTTTACACCTTATCACACTTATGAGGAATATTGGGGGATTGGAAAAATTTGCATAAATGCAAGTTTAGCTATAGTTTAGGTGAAGATGGGCGGCCAGGAGCACTTCTACCTGGAGACGCACGGGTGCATCGTCATTCCGCACGAGGACGACGAACTGGAGATCATCTCGTCGACGCAATGCGTCAACGATGTACAGGTGGGCGAGTTGCTTACTTTTATCAGCCTCAAGAATAGAACGTTCGGGGGGGCTTTTGACGGTCATGCTTTGCGATTCGCTTATAATGAGCCTGCTATACCGTGAGGGATGAAGCTATCAAAGGCCCGAATCGTATGCTCTATAGCTATCTAAGATTGCTTCTTGCAGACCCAAGTGTGCAAGGTGCTCTCCATTGCCCGTCACAAGGTCCGGGTGAGCGTCCGGCGGATAGGAGGAGGATTCGGGGGGAAGGAGAGCTCGTGCCCGCTCTTCGCCGTCCCGACGGCCCTGGCTGCCAGTCGGTCGGTTGTATGATTATTAAATAGTATTTTCTCATTTTGACCAACATGGCGATAATAGAGAAAGTAATCGATTCGATTGCGCAGGAATTCAAACTCCTCGTAGCCCCTCGTTCTCCTTAGGGAGTGCCTTAAGGAGTAGCGAAATGAAAGGAAGCTAACCTCAAGTGCATCTTAGTTTTATTCGTTTTGCTAATTTGATCAAACGGCGAATCAATACCTGCAATATCTGCTCTACTCATGCGTTGCCTGAAACATAATGTTTTGCGCAATATGGGCTCTTTCTGAGATTTCGTCATACTTTTGGCTGACTTATTTGGGCATTCTAAACTGATTTTGAAGCCTCCGTCGTCCGGTCCGCATGATGGTCGAGCGCTTCGACGACATGGCCATATCGGGAATGCGACATCCGTTCAGATTCGACTACAAGGTTGGCTAACTACTGGTTGAACTACAAGGCTGTATTGTTGCATAAAATACTTCTTCCTTTTCAAAAAAATATAAATACTATTAAATGCGTGCGCTGCGTATTGCCTCATTATCTATATACATTATTCTCTTCATGTCGCTTCGCCCGCTCGTCGGGAATAGGAATGAGACTGCTGACGGAGCGCTTTTCTCAGCCATATTTCATCATCAGGTAGCGCTAGACGAGAAGAACAAGCTGGTCGACATGGACATTACGTGCCTGGCCAACGGAGGGCACTCCTTCGACCTCTCTGTTGGTGTCCTTCGTGAGTTCTGCTTATTGGCGAGAAGTTGACCTCAAATGGAAAATGGACAACAGTAGACATTACCGCCTCATTTTCGTATGACTTTTTATAATATATTTCACCTTCCATTGGTCGTGTACATAAAGTATGGCGAGTGCGTTGTGCGGTCGACGTTTGACAATCTGCAGACCGCTGTATGGTGCACATCGACAACGTCTACCGGTTCGCCAACGTCGATGCGTACGGCAAGGTGTGCCGGACGAACACCGCCTCTAATACGGCCTTTCGGTAAGTTGTCAGTTTGGTCTTTGATCTTTGATCTTTGATCTCTGTTCAGCGGCTTTGGCGGTCCGCAGGGCATGTTCGCAACGGAGACGATCATGTTCCATCTAGCGGAGGAGCTGGGACTGGATGTGGATGAGGTGTGGTATTTTAATACAAATAGCAGAATAAAACTTAAATAGAATAAATCAGAAATATTAAGATAAATAGTAAAATGACTCGGTCAATCTTTTGCCCCAGATGCATCTGATCTCTTGCCTCGTATTAATTGGCAAATACATGCCATATCTAATCGCGCACATTCGAATGAAGACGCATGATAATATAGGCAGTTTAAGCCTGCTTAGCTTGAATCCTTTGAAGCTTCGCGAGACAAACATGTACCAAGAGGAGGACCGGACGTTCTTCGGCATGTCTCTGCACAGGTGCAATGCGAGGAGGACGTGGACCGAGTGTCGAGCTGGCAGTGACTACGACAGGAGAAGGAAAGAGGCGGACCAGTTCAATCGGTGAGACTACTCTCAGATATAGTGGAATAAACGGCGATCCGTCAGTTTCTTTCGTTCCAAAATGAGTCGTCTAATTCTCTCACCTTTACACACTCTCTCGCCTTATATAATGATTTTTCGACGGATCTTTTTCATCCACTATGCACGCTTTTCTTCCTATCTTGATTCAACCACAGCACCTCTCGGCTCCGCTATTAGGGATGTGGTTGAAGAAAGCGTGGTCCGTTAGTCGTCTCATTCCTATTTCCGACGAGAGAGCGAAGTGATATGAAGAGAGTGCAGACGAAGTAGGAATGGCGTTAACTGACGGAATCTTCTTGTCAATAATAAATAAAAAATCAATGTTTCCGCAAAGGGACTGCAGCGAGACGTTGGCGTGCGCATCACATTTCTAGAAGCCGTGAAGCGTATCTGTCAGTATCGTCTGCTTCCAGATCGAACAAGTACCGCAAGCGAGGCGTCGCCCTGACACCCACCAAGTTCGCCATTGGCTTCGGGCTGAAGATGCTCAATCAGGTCGGTTCTGAGCACAATGTTTTTTTTTCAAAAATATTAGGATCCACTCCTTATTTACCTTATGAATTGCTTTTTGGAGATTTTATTGATTTTGCCGTTTGGAGAGATTATAGTTGGAAGGAAATAAGTGTCGATAGTTCAGGCGACAGCCCTGCTACTGGTCTACACGGACGGCTCGGTGCTGATCTCGCACGGAGGAATGGAGATGGGACAAGGCCTGCACACGAAGATGCTACAGGTGACGAGCCGTCGAATCGAGGAGGCTTTTTCGTGTTTATGTGTTTCATGTATTACATAAGGCCATCACTGTCTTGCTTATACTGAACTAGATGAAAGATACCCATAAAAAGGACCAGATTCGACGGCTCTGTATATGTTTTGCTGCTTTCGGCGACGAGAAGCGTCGCGTCGCGGTTATCAATGATATGTAAAGCATATGCATCGAAAAGACCCGAATTGAATGCTCTGCTAATGAGAAACTTTTGTTGGTGATAGCATTTGAGATCTACCTAAGGAGCGGCATGACCGATTATGTTTCATGGGTAATATAAAGGAAAGACACGTGCTCGGACTTTGCTAATCTATCATTAAAGGGAGGAAGCATCCTCTAACCAAAAGTTTTAAAATTTGATGAAAATTTTTCTAAGGTTTCAAGATGTGCGGAAAAAGATAGTCAAAAAAATCGAAGAAAAAACTCGAAAATCGCATGCTATATTTTTTCGTTCCGGGCTTCCGTCGTTAATAAGAACGCCGCTTTTTACTTAATTCCTTTCGCTAAACACAGTTGCATCGTCGTTGGGCGAAATTTAAAAAAAATCATTTCTCGAATACTATTAATTTTTTATAATTTTTCCTTTTGTTTTTATGCTAATTACGGCAAAATCTTTCATATAAGCTTCACTTGAAAATCACTTCCATGTCCCTTTAACAATCACAATAATGGAGGAGATGGAGTTTCATGAGCAAATCGAAAAGGCTCATAACAGGTCGCCTCGCGATGTCTCGGCATCGACATTTCGCGCATTCACATACAGGACGCAGCTACAGATAAGGTTGTGACTTTTATGGAATTGAATTTGTGCACGAGAGTTCTTTTAGTCCCTATATTTCATACTTCACCTATAATCTCGTCATTAAAAGCAGAACTCGCATGCACAAATCAAATGCTATGTTCTCCTTGATTAATGATACGATTGCATGATTAGAAAACGCCCTACCTAGTACGTTGGAGTACCTCCGTCTCGGTAGAGCAAACGTTGACTGAAAGTGAATAAAACGATGGATTACGGTATGGATTCAGCGGGGATACTTTATCAATTCAGGTGCCAAACGCCAGCCCGACGGCAGCAAGTATGGGCAGCGATCTGAGCGGAGCTGCGATAAAGGTTTCGTATCGCTTAGAAAACGAGCTTTCGTCAATTTGTCATAAAGAGAGAATGGGCTTGAAGCTTGAACCGCGAATCTACGCAGAGCTATGTCTGAATCACTAAACAATGCCAATAGTGATTTTTCAAATATTACGCGGCTAAAATAGCTGCTCCTCTTCATCCTGTCTCTGACAATGTGCGCGGTGCTGGTTCAAATGATCAGCAAGAAGCGCACACCCTCTCAGGAAGAAGTCTACCTCAATCTATTGCAGGATGCCTGCGACCAGCTGAACGCCCGCCTTCAGCCCATCAAAGAGGCAGCCCCTGATGCGGGCTGGGAGGCCTGGGTGCAGACTGCCTACGCCGAACAGATATCCCTGTCAGCTTCGGGCTTCGCAAAGTGAGATGCCATCTGCAAATTCTATGGATATTATGCAAATGCGAAATGAGTAAAGGGGGGGGCGGAACCATGACAAACTACACCATAACAAACAAACCATGGGCTCATTATCAATTTATCGTGAAGCGTAGCAATCAAAACGCCCCTGAATCTCTACTTGAGAGTGGACAACGAACCGGTTGTAGATTATCTATAAGAAGGTCAAGGAACAAGTGTAAATGCGAAATGAGGAAAAGGGGGGGGGACTAACTCAGACTAAAACTTGAGAGTGGACAACGAACCGGTGAATTTCGCCTCGGGAGAGGGAGGCGAGATGTTCAAGTACTGCGTGTACGGAACGGCCTGCTGCGAGGTGGAGGTCGACTGTCTGACGGGAGACCACCGGGTTCGCTCCTTTTAAGGTTTAAGATACATTAAATACGAGAGATAACCTATTATTTATTTCTGAAACTTCGTGATTGCTAATAATGAGTGTAATGAATCTTTAGCGTAGTTTTGCTATGACGTAGCGTATAAGACCCGGTGAAAGAAAAGAAAACGACGTCAGGATGGAATTTTTGCACGAAGGCAAGATGCCAAGATTTCATCTGGATTACTGGCATTTTGCTTTTATGCCAAGAAACCGTGCTGACTTTTTAGTCCACCGGGTCGTATATGACGTTTCACCGAAAGTTATTTTTCACTCGTTCCAGTTGCTGTCCACGCACATCGTAATGGACGTGGGCGATTCGCTCAATCCCGCCATCGATATAGGCCAGATCGAGGGCGCCTTCGTACAGGTTCAGTTACGTTTCAGAGGCTTTATAAAAGCTTGGCAGATACTTTCATACTGATACTCTCCAGATCTCTTTAGAGAATGAACACTCAAAATTAATTAACGATTAGTGACCGTGTCTTTGGCTTTTTTCTTGAACATTGATGATACAGTTTTGCAATGTGGAAGGTCCATTCATGATGGTCCAACTGAGAACGGTTCTTCATTAGAGCACCTGGAAGCGTAATCTGGATAACCCTAGTTCACATCCGGTCATTTATTTATCGCTTACATCCTACGGTGTGCACCATTTACCCCCCCCCCCATATCTCTCCATCACGCGTACAGAGTAGATAAATTAAATTAAATGAATGAATGAATGAATAAATTAAATTTGAGGGCTACGGGCTGTTCACGATGGAAGAGGTCAAGATACGACCGGACGGCGTGCGGCTATCGAGGGGCCCGGGGGTGTACAAGATCCCGACGGCAGACGACGTGCCCAAGAGGTTTACCGTCAGCCTGCTCAGGGGATCGAGCAATGAGGAGGCGATCTTTTCGTCCAAGGTAGGGGGGTGCAAAGTAATGGTTAGGGAACGGAAAGTTTTAGAAACGGGCTGCTTTCTCTACAGGAGGCTAATGAATAGAGGATACGAATCGTGTATTTTTGACGGTTATGTTTCACGATCAATTCATAATGAACGCCTGTGCCTTATCATGTTCAGATGGGCGAAACATAACCATCAAAAGTACCCGATTCGTATCCTCTACTAATGAAACATGACACCCGAAAGTGGATTTCTATGGTGGAAGTAAAAATACGCATTAACAATCTAGGTAACAGCTAGAAATGCAAATGGTAAGATGCCCTCAGGCGGTCGGCGAGCCGCCCCTGTTCCTCGGCGCGTGTGCCTTCTTCGCCATTCGCAACGCGGTCAAAGCCCATCGTGAGGTATATGTTTGAAGGAAATGTAGTCCGTCAGTTGCCTCATTCCTATTACCATTGAGATAACGAAGCGGTATGCAGAGAGTGCAGACAAAGTAGGAATGAGTTTAGTTCTGAGACCAATTCAGATTTTCCTGTAAACTTAGTTATACATAACCGCTCCGCGTTTTAGGCCCACAACCGGACCGGCTATTTCCGGTTCGATTCGCCGGCTACGGCCGAGCGAATACGGATGGCCTGTGAGGACGAGCTGACCAAGGCTGTGCCTGCGCTTCCGGAGAAGTTCACTCCGTGGGTGGTGGATTTATGAAGAATATAGTATAGGCTGATAGGCTGCCCGTCAATAGCTCGTTACAAATATAAAAGAGAATAGATGGAAAGCAAGCTAGCGAGTACTCCCTCATCATTATTAGCTATGATATATAACGCAGGAGTGGTTGTACAAAACATCTATGTGCATGCGAATAGGCGCAGAATTCTCAACTTTTGTTGTGTGTAAATATGGTGTTGATTTGCTCATTGTTTGGAAGTGTACGCTATTCTTCGAGATAAATGATGAGAAGCTATGCAATAGAGTTTACGTAAAAGCAACCAAGCAAAAAGAGAAATGAAAGCATGGCATCTACATATAATGGATATCTAGTACGAAGATTGCGGATGACTTCGGATTATCACTACCGTCAATCGAGCGAACACGGGCCCAAGTTCCAAAATGATTCTAATTCTCTCACTTTTGCACACACTCTCGCCTTATATTCGGAATGATTGTACGACGGATCTTTTTAATCCACTATAGATCTGGTCGAGACGATTCCAAAAAGTCCAACTAAAACTCTCTAGAGCCACATTGAAGAAAGTTATGCCCAATGTTACAATTGTTACAAACTTGGGCTCGTGTTTACTCGCTTGACGGTATTTACATTTTTGCTTCATTTCTGCTTGTTGCCTACTATATCGTTTATGAGCTCATATGTTTTAAAGGTCATCAACCACAGAGAAGTACCGGGTATCCAACAGAAATATCAAATGTATAATACATTGTACTTGGCGTAAACATATTTGTATTTTTATCGTTTTTTTATCGATTTATAGTTGCAATGTACACGACGAGTGTCTCCAGAGATTAATAATATCGGGAGGATTCCAACTAAGCAGGAAGCGAAAACCAAGCCGTTCAATCGCATTTAGCAACCTGGAAAGGGTGATCTGAAGGGTGAACGAGCGAAGGAACATGATACATAAGAAAACTGCGCCCGGTATCTACAGCAGTATAGTCTAGAAAATCGGAACGTATAATTCGCGATTCCGCTGCTACGGTGTTTAGCGATTTTTTCACGCTTTGAAACGATACCATTCCAATCCAAGATAATATATCAGGAAAATGGATAGCTTTTTGAAATCAGTACCTCCTAGACTTTCGCATGGTTCACACTATAAGTTGATCAAATCATTTTGAAAGGCAGCGGAATCTGCGTTACAACCGGAACGATTATATTTTCCCTTTTTCTCTACTATATGAAGCATAACCGAGCGTCGAGAAGTGAACCCTAGGTACAGTAGAGTGCGAAAAACGAATATCTCTATATTCATTCTTTCTCCTTCTCTTTTCTGATATAGCTATTTTGGTATTCTTTGTTTTGCGCACTCTACTATCGTTGACGAAAGTGTTCCGTCAGTTGCCTCATTCCTACTCGAGAGCAGTATGAAGAGAGTGTAAGTAGGAATGCGATAACTGACGGAACGGAATAGTAGGGAAACCACCATTTCATCAAATCGGTCGTTTCATCAACACTACTTGTATGCAGATCATGGTTGATGAAGCGACCGATTCGATGAAATGGTGGTTTCCCGAATAATACAGTCCGCCCGCTCCGCCTCGCTTATCCGCAGGGGCAGCTGGAGGCGACGGTGCGGACGTTCTTGTGGCATCCCGTGCAGCACGTCCCACGGATCTTCGCCTCGTCGTACGCAAAGTTCGTGCAGAAACCGTTGCGGATGAAGTTGACGCAGCTGCAAGATTGCGATAAATTGGGAAATCAGAAGATTATAATAAAAAATCGGAAATCCCACGTATACGTCCCTGCTAAGGCGAACTGAACTGAGCGGAGGAGGAATCGTAATTGGGTCGTTATTGGGTCGAGAGCAAATGCAAGAATGGACCGAGACAGGAGGGGAAAGAAGAAATGCAGACACAAGAGCACTTTGCACGGTGGACTCCGGGGCGGTCATTTGCCGACTTTCGGTCAAGCAGAGCTGTTGGTTGTGCTTCAAACGCGACATATAAAAGGACGGCATCGACTGCGGCTTAACGAGGGGGCATACTGTCTACGGCACTCTTTTGAGCCTTTTCCACGAATATGTCTCTGTAGTCATGTCCCGTTGTTTATGGAAACGTGAACCATAGATAGTCGAAAAAAGGCTCAAAAAGAGAACCGTAGGGTATACGCTACGTGATTCCGGTATCTCCCCACTCTGAGATCGCTCACGGCCGACTCACTTGGGATGCTCCGAGTTGAAGGGGCACGGCCACGGCTCCGTCTTCTGGCACGGGCACATTCCTGTAGGGGGGGGGGAATTTTTGCATTTCTCGAAACTATTGATTTTCCCCATTTTACTATTATTTTACTTGGCCCTGAGGCCTGTGATGGAGGCGTTCGTTTGGACCAAATGTCTCTGGCTGTCTAGAAGTCCGCAGGAAGGATGGGAATGCGAACTATTTCGTGAATCTCCACCTTTTCTAGACTTTTCCAACTATTTACTCGCTTTCTCGAAAAAATCTACAGCATACTACAGTATACTATAGAACGAACGTTCATAATCCTATGCGGTTGCTACCCTAGCCGCTGTACTACTATCGGTCCTCGTATTCAACATTCCCCGCATTCTTGATTGGACTTGCGCTATTTAGCGTGAATTGCACAGCTAAAAGCGCGAATATGCGCGGTAAACAACGGAAGACGGAATCGTTATCGTCGGAAGGCAAGAACGTCACAATATTACTTGGTACTTACGGGGCTGCGTGACGGGGGGCGGGGTGGGCCGGGTGGTGGTGGGAGGAGGGGGCCGGGTGGTGGTAGTCGTCGTCGTGGGTCGGGTGGTGGTAGTCGTCGTCGTGGTAGAGCTCGACGTCGTGATGATCTCCGCTCCCTTCTGCAAGGCAATGCTTATCTACAGGGGTTACGGTAATCGAGGCTTTCTTTTCTCAGAATTTCGGATGTCACTCTCTATTCTTCCCTAAGAGAATAATTCTCAACTCGGCAAAATTTCCCCGAGCGGGCTAGTGAATTTTCGCTCATAGCGTTGAGGTATTCTGCGACTTACCGGGTCGCCGAGCGCCTTGTCGACGATGCAGGCCATGCCCTTTACAGCGTACAGGTCCGCCTCGCCCTTGGGCGGTGGCGTGGGCGTCCACCAGATGGCCTGAGGGCACAAAATGTCTTGGAATCGCGCTGACGAGCGGAGAAAATGGACTATTGCTTCCGGATAATGCGCAAAAAGAGGTTACATGGTGTTTGAAGTATGCTATTTACTTTACAGCCTTTCTGCCCGTGTTCTACGCAATCTTTGGATAATAGTAGAATCTTGGCGACCGACATTCTTGTGGCAGTAGAAGCTGTCCCGGGCGGTCCACTGGATGAGCATCTGGCCCTTGTTGTTCACCAGCTTCTCGCTGCTGTCAGGGAGCACCGTAGCCTGAGCACACACACACCGCATAAAGTAGAGTACGCCGTTAGTTCACGAAAAAGCGAAAGAAAAAGTAACTGCTTGGTGACGTATTAACTAGATAGTGTGCAATTCGCGGGGAAATATTTCCCACAGATTGCGCAATTTCTCTGTTCCTAAATCGCTCTCTCGCCTGATTTTATCTGATTAAATGATGGTCAGTCAATAGTGTGCGCCTGATCCTGACTCACGGGAAACCAGTCAACCTATCATCCGAAAGCCTTCTGCCGATTGTTTGCTTTAAATTTTTTTTAAAAATAATAGCAAAAAAAAAACAACTCACGCTCCTTTCGCTTCCGTCCGCCTTCTGCGCGTAGAAGTAGGCCTGGGTTTCGGCCGATGCACGGCACAGAATCGAGCCCTCCGTGTGGAACTCCGGCTCGTCGCAGCGCAGCTTGTCCGAGACTGCAAACTCAACTATTATTCAAGAATAAAAAGTTCCGTTGGTAGACTCATTCCTACTTTGCCTTCCGCTCTCTTCATACCGCTTCGCTCTCTCGGTGAAAATAGGAATGCAGCAACTGACGGAACATTTTCCCAACCATATTACAGTCACCGTTCATTCGTTGTCTAGCCAAAATGCTTTACGTATGCATGTGTCTTAGCAAAAGGCAAAAAAATTTAAAAAAAAGTTCAAAAGTTAAAAAAACATTTTGAAAAGTTAGAAGCCGTCAAACGCACGCTTCTTCTGCTGCAGGTAGTCGTTGCAGGGCTGGACCGTCTTGGAGATGTAGTCGAAGTTGGCGGGATTGCAGGGCGTACGCTTCGTTTGCTCGTCCAGATGCCGTAGCATGAACCTAGAGAATGCATTTTTTTAAATTTGCCAATCTGCCTCCTGGTCTATGCGCTTCTGTACATATCAGAGCAAAGAAGTCAGAAGCAGAACTCCAGATAGGCATTTGACTGCAGCAGTAACAGTGAAGATAACTTTCGCAGTATAGTAGAGAAAAGCGGAACGTATAATTCGAAAATACGGTCTGGTAAAAGTTACTGGCCTTAGCGAGAAGTGGAATTTACACTCAGCTAAATTTCACCACCATACCGCACCTAGTGAATCATTCACCACACAAATTTCACCAGCCCGCTGGTGAAAGGAGCACAATTCACCAGCGGGCTGGTGAAATTTGTGTGGTGAATGATTCACTAGGTGCGGTATGGTGGTGAAATTTCGCTGAGTGTATGCGTCATCTTCGGAACGATTTATTTTCGATTTTACTGCTATCGATTTATTCTGCATGTTTGGGTGCTGCGTGCGTCTTGCAGCTTCTTTTATGTTTTCTTTTTCAGTTTTTGCTCATTATTGAGTTTATGATCTTGCATCTGAAAACTGAGCCGTGATCAGACAAAATAATGCATCAAATGTGGTCTATTTCGTTCATGAGTGTGATACTATCAAGAAATCCTCAAATTGAAAAAAGAAAACAAGAAATGACAGGAAATTACAAAAAGAGACCGCTGTAGCCGCTTGAACAGTTTCGCGAAATTCCCGGGAAGAATAAATCGTTCCGCGCATAAATACTTCCGTGTTTTATCTAGAGGGCCTGGCATCGGGGGATCCCTGGACCGATTATATCTTCCTTTTTTCTCTACTATATGCTAGTTTGCGGTCTTGGCGAAAAGTTCCGCCAGTGAACTGAGTCCTACTTCGTCTGCGCTTTTCTTTATGGCGCTTCTCTCTCTCTGGTCGTAAATAGGAATGAGACGACCGACGGACCACATTTTCGCCAAGCAGCCGAGCGTAGTGGACTTACTGATTCGCCTGACACGGGTTCTCCTTGAAGCCGTGCGCGTACGCATCCTTGCGGAATTTGTTCCCGCACCAGCACTGGTACGGCGGATTGTACTGCTCGCCCTTGTACACGCATTCCTGCAATTAGCACGGTCGAGAGGCTGCTTCCCGGCTCCGGCTCCGGCTCTTCCGGCTCCACCTACCGCCTGGTCGTCGCAGGGCGTTTTCTTCTTGTCGATCAGGTCCTTGCAGTTCTCTCCGCGAGGCCTGAAAGAACCCTGTATTATCTTCAGGTTTCTCGAGTTATCTTATGTAATCATTGAATTATGGTAATTAATTAGTAATTAATTAATTAAACTTTAAAACAGAAAACCTACTTGGTGCAGTAGCCGCACGTCTCCTCGCAGTGGAGACGGGCCATCGATTCGAAGATCTGCGAGGGGACTAGGGTTTACGGGGAGTAGAGCAAGTGAAGCACGGATTGCTATTTTTCGTTTCGGGCTAATGGTTATGGAGTAGTAGTTCAATTCCCTATTAGGTATATGCGTTGATAGATTAAGCAAAAGAAATTTAACAAAAAAAAGAATTGTGAACTACGCACTCCGCCGACTGCACAGTAGGAAGCTTGGCACCCGGCTCCTGCCGTATCCGCGCAATTAGCCCTCGGGGTCGGCTTGTTGTTGACCTTGTTAACGAGGTCGTCCACATCGAGGTCCTGAATCTCTCCATTTGATAAGCGTTTCACCATGAATTTAATCATCTTATGCTAGTGTAGATAGTGTAGTGGAAGTTGCGTCTAGATAGATAGTTGGAGCGAAAATCTTCAGGTGAATAAAGACCACCATCTTTCGCGTCATTATCGAGAGTACTTTTTGTACAACCATATCGTCCACTCACCCCGTAGTTGTCCTTGGCCGTGCCCCGTCCCTTGTTGTCCTTCCCTCCGATGGCCTCCAGCTCCTTCTTCATGTCGTCGTTCTTGTCCAGACCCTTTCCGACAGCGACACCAATCACGTCGATGCCTGTGCATATTACAGTTCGCACGAGACTATTTTCCACAGCCTTCTGAATAGTCCGCGTGTTTCCGCGATTCCGGCCTGTTAATTTGAAACTACGCCCCTTTTCAGATCTCTAATTGCTACTAACCGGTCCTGCTTGGCCTAACAATAAGCTATAACCACCCAAAATATAGAAGAGATACATAAGCATACTAAATTTCTATAAAGAAAAGTGTGTTTTTGCTAATAACAAGAGGAGAACGCAGTGCTTTGCATTCATCATCCATAACATCATGATCGTCGCCAAAGGCAAGGAAACTATGGTTGAGGAAAGTATTCCGTCCGTCGTCTCATTCCTATCTAGTTTCGATGAGAGATAAAAGTGAATAGAGTACAGAACAGAATAGAGAATAGAGAAAAATAGAGAAAATGAATAGAGAAATGAGTTTACTGGAGCATTTTCCTGTGTGTGAAAAGACCGATGCGGTACAGAAGAATGAAAAGACGCATGCATATTTTTTTTGCTTGATCAATCTGCCTAACTCTGTTTCTATATAGGATCGTCGCAAACTATCTATCTACACTCTAGTTTGCCTGTGAGATGGAACCGCAACTGGTTACGGTTATTTACTGCGAAAACGCTCTACGATGTCATAAAACGGGAATCGCTTTCGCTGCATTCCTTTTCGAGTTGAGCCATAATATGATCAAGAATGGCGCA
Source organism: Micoletzkya japonica (assembly GCA_900490955.1). Lineage (NCBI taxonomy): Eukaryota > Metazoa > Nematoda > Chromadorea > Rhabditida > Diplogasteridae > Micoletzkya > Micoletzkya japonica. The sequence goes on from LS884219.1 coordinate 212,218, forward strand.
ATGTCTAACTGACTAAAACGATAACTTGTGTGCAGTGTCATGAATAGATCTGCGCTAGGGGACGGCAATAAACCTATTCGGAAAGCAACATTTACATTAACGTGCTTGGAACGCAACCGAAATTTCCGTAATTCTACTCTATGGTTGACGAAAACGTTCCACCAGTAAATGCATTCCTACTGTCTTCACACCACTTCGCTCCCTTATCCTAAATAGGAATGAGGACAACTGACAGAACATTTTCCTCGACCATACTTGAAACGCATCCGAAAGAAAAATGCCTGATCCCCAATATCCGCAAAATCTCCTCACTCCCATCCGTTGGAATTTCTTCCGGAACCCCGATAAAGGCGATGTCAGTCAGTCAGTCAGTCAATATCCGTAATTCTGCTCTATAATACGCACCCTTCTTCCTAGCCTCATCAGCCTGCTCCCCCGCCGATTTCGTCTTGTCTGGGCAGTCCTCCGGCCCGTCCGTAACGACGACCATCGTCGGCTTGCGCTTCTGAATTGATCTTTGATCTCTGTAGTTCGATCTTTGGTCTTTTAAATCTGATCTCCGCTCACCGACGCAGCCAGCATCTTCGTCGCCTCAGCGATCGCATCTCCGGTACACCGAATGCCCTGAAGACAACTCTTATTATTATAAAAGACAAGAGACTTGCGCGACATTATTGTTTTATTATTGCAAGGTTCTCAAGCGCTATCTATCTTCGGTATCGTTTCTCTCAAGTATCCATCTTAGTTGTTGATATGGTCAGCAAAATTGTTCCGCGTCAGTTGTCTCATTCCTATTTTCGACGAGAGAGCGGAGCGGTATGAAAAGAGTCCGAATAAAGTAGAAAGAGCGTTTACTGCCGGAACTTATTCGTCAATACTCTCTTCTAGACGTCCTGAATCGAGTCCGGCCACCGAATTTCTGGGGTTAAAATGGAAAAATGGTCTAATTCGATTAAATGGATGTCTACTCTCTCTTCCCACTTACGTAGGGCGCGGGGAGGTGGTCGATCTTCGTCTTGAGGCAGTCCCGAGACGAGCACGCGTCGTAGCCGATGCGAACAGTCGACAGCGCCTCGTACGCCTGAAACGTATCTCGTCCGGGTTTCGACGACCATTTCCTAGAAGAGTGTACGATAGGATTGGCAAAAAAACGTCTCTTCATTCCTCAACCTTCTCACGGGGTGGGCAGTGATGCAAAGTTTGTGGTTTGCCAACCCTAGTGTACGACAGCGAGGTGGTGCTGGTGAGAGATACGCTTACGCAAAGAAGCTAAGGAAAAAGATGAAAGAAATGCCGACTGACCACGATGCCGACGCTCGAGCCCGACGATATCTTGTCGGCGAACTTCTTCAGAAAGGCCTTGCCCTGGCCGTTGAAGTCGGCCACCGTCGTGCCGGATGACGTGGCCACGACGACGACGATGTCTAGAAGAGGGGTACGGTAGGGTTACGGTGCCTCAGATATCAGAGATGTGCGACTCGTCAGTGCAATCATTAGGTTTCATGCATCATTCTTAACCGCGACGCGTAGCGTCACCATAAATTATGAAACATATTGGCCAAAATGACCGAAACGATACGGTATCCCACGGCTACACTAGGCATCGTATCCAGGTAGCCTCAGCGAAACGTTAGCTACCGTATTCCTAGTAGGCACCGTATTCCAAAGCTACAGTACCTGTGTCCTCGGCATGGGCCCCGGCCGCGTAGAGGGCCAGCGTCGCAACCAGGAATAACCGCATCTCACAGCCGGCGCCAGATCAGCGACACGGGACACCGCCGGCTTTTATACCCCAAGAGTAGGCGGTGGAGGGGGGGGGGTGAGATAGATAGGCAGATAGATAGAATGCTATCGCACGGTCACACTCGCGCGGTTTCGTCGTATCAAGTGTTGTCCGAACTGCTAGATGATACCCCTTCTTACTGGTATCGCGCCTCGAACTCAGTCCACTGACGTTATCTGTTGAAGTTAGCGGCTCGAAAAGCCGGCTGGAATGCGAAGCGTCCTCTACTACTGTTGCGGTAAACGGTAGACAGGGAGCGAACCGTGGTTGGTATGTATAGTGGATTAAAAAGATCCGTCGGAAAATCATTCCGAATATAAGGCGAGAGATTGTGCAAAAGCGAGAGAATTAGACTCATTTTGGAACGGGAGAAACTGACAGATCGGTTTATTCCACTATATCTCGTTTACCGATTCCGAATTGCTCTTTGAACGGAGTAGACGGACTGATATCGGGATCCGTCACCAATGAAAAAGACGGAAAACTCAGTATTTGCCAGGTCAACGACTGTCAGTGCCCCATTTTTTCACGAAAACAATAAACGTGCAATATTCCTTGCATCAAACGGCCCCTTCGACTGTTCCGGATCTCTCGAATATATCGCAAAAAGGGGAGTGGAAAATCGGTTGGTTCCCTCATCCCTGGCCGCACCCCTTGTATCCCCCTCGTACTTCGACTGAGACCATCTCTAGCCGACCCCTCCTCCCATCGAGTAGATAAATACACAGAGCCGCATCGGCTCGCATGCGTGACCGTCGCACGAAAAGCGAAGAAGGAAGGAATTGCAAGGGGGAGTTGGACGGGTCAACAACATACACACATATACGGGTACGGTTGACATGGGGTTAACATGGTTGGCCTCGTTTGCCGTGGGTAACCTTGGAAAGGAGCCGAAGATTACACGTTTAGTGGTTGCGAATTGTAAGTGATAGCAATAAGGGGTCGAGAAGGTGGAAGTCCTTGCTTTGGCGAGGCATTACTGGAGAAAAGAAGTTTCGTCAGTAAACTCATTCCTGCTTTTTCTGGACTCTCTTCATACCGCTGCGCTGTCTCGTCGAAAGCAGGAATGAGACGACTTGACGGAACTTTTTTTCTCGGCCATAGAGGGTTTGGAACAGCTGCTTATGCATTAGAAACAGCGTTCGTGGATGCTTGACTGAGTATCACGTACTTTGTTTTGTCATCATTTTTCTGTTCTTAGTCAGTTCTTCTGTTGTTCTTCGTCTAGAAGTCGTCTTTCGTCCTGTTATTGTGAGTTTTCTGCTTTATTTGCTTATTTCACGGTTCTAGTTCGCGCATAAAAGACTTGTCGGTCACAGCGCTGGTTTAACACGTTTGATTGGGCACACACGGGGAACTAGGAGAATAGAACTTGTGGAAACTCCGCCGCATGGGGGCCGAACCGCTCGTTTGCTAGTGTGTGTCGCGTCCGTGTTTACTTGAATCGCGTTTTGTCACCGTTTTGAGCTTGCATTTACGCGTTTGCTTCAAGTCTTGCCCAAATTATCCTTCAGCCACTTGGTTGTTGAGGCGAACTGTAGTCTTTAGCCTCCAAGGTTAAAGAGACATGGAAGCGACAAACTTTTTGAAACGGAATATGTTCATACTTGTAAAATATGTTTCTTAGACGATAAAAAAGATAATAGCGTTTGAAAAAAATTTTTAAAAAATTTCTGAAGCAAGAAAAATTTATTTGTTCCGGGAATACCTCGATGCCATTTGCCTCGTTACTATGCGCTAAACGCAGTAAGACTGCGCCTTGGCTGGGAAACGATTTGTAGGATATCTCGCGAAGTAGACATTTTTGAGCGCTCTGGTTTTGGTTTTTATATTATTTAGGCGATAAACTTTCATATGAAAGGCAATCTTTTTTGGCTTCCATGTCCCTTTAAGGATAAATAAGCAGTAAAGGCATACTATCATCTACGCGTCTTTTGCCCTCTGGGCATAGGACTGCCTGATAGCAACTCACCGATCGTATTATTTTTAGCCCAAGTGGTTAAGAATTACTAATATACGATTCTCTGCAGGATGTCTCGCTCGAGAGGAGACGCAGGGAACTCGAGTCGTTGAATGGAGTGAATGAGGAAGAGCTGGACCCGATCGATTCCGACAAGGAAACGGAGCTACTCGGGGAGGATCACGGGGAGGGGACGAAGACCATGGAGAGAGCCGGCCGACAACGCCGCCCCAAGGACAGTCAACCCCGAAGGAGCAACCGACTGAGGGTGGAGCCTCAAGTCAGGTACGGGATCTTTCAAGTAGTGATCTGAATCACTGGATTTCGAATGTTTGGCTGAAAGAGGGAAGAGTGACGGATATTGCCATTCAATGAGTTGCGCGAAACGCGAAGAAATTGACTGGTATAGTAGAGAAAAGCGGAACGTATAATTCGAAAATACGGTCTGGTAAAAGTTACTGGCCTTAGCGAGAAGTGGAATTTATGCGTCATCTTCGGAACGATTTATTTTCGATTTTACTGCTATCGATTTATTCTGTATGTTTGGGTGCTGCGTGCGTTCTTATAGCTTCATTTATGTTTTCTTTTTCAGTTTTGCTCATTATTGAGATTATGATCTTGCATCTAAAAAACCGAGCTGTGATCAGACAAAATAATGCATCAAATGTGGTCTATTTCGTTCATGAGTGTGATATCATGAAGAAATACTCAAATTGAAAAAAGAAAACAAGAAATAACACGAAATTACAACAAGAGACCGCTATAGCCGCTTCAACAGTTTCGCGAAATTCCCCGGAGGAATATATCGTTCCGCGCATAAACACTTCCGCTTTTAGAGGGCCTGGCATCGGGGGATCCCTGGACCGATTATATCTTCGTTTTTTCTCTACTATAAAGAGGCAGAATCATCCCTGAAGAAAAAGCTTCTTTTGGAGGAAGGTGAATACCGAAAAGGGTATGAGTACCTAAAGGAAGTGTATGAGAGGGAAGAGAGGAAAAGGATGGAGGAGTGGCGCACTTTGGAAGGGTTGGTGAAGGAAGCCTGTCAAGTGACGCAATGTGAGAATGTCCAATCGATGGCTCTAAAATTATTGGAGTACATTCGAAATGAAAAGGAAGAGGAGGATAGTAAGGAGCAGTTGGCTATACTAAGGGAAATGATAAGGAAGGCTAGAGTAGTCACGCAATGCGATGATATCTATGCCATGAGAGACAAGATCCTGTCATTGCAGAAGGAGCGGGAAGAGCTCCAGATGAAGGAGTACGAGATGAAGTTGGAGAGCGAAGCAAGGATGAGAAGAGAGACGGAGATGAAGAAGGAGATGAAGGAGATGGAGTCGATGCTCTTGGAGGAGAGGAGCAAGAGGCTGCGGGCCGAGAACGAATACAAGAAGATCAAGGCGCAAAAGCGTGAGTCGGAATTGGAGGAGGAGATAAGGATGTTGGGGTATAAGGGAAAGGAGACTCCGATCGTGAATGGTTCCGCCTATGTAATGGATGAGTTGCAGGCCGTGCCAAGGAGAGAGGAGGGGACCGCCCGACCCCAGGAGCAGCAAGTGCCCGTACCAAGGCCGAGGATGCCAAGAGCGGGGAACACGTCAACACAGCAGACCACGGACACAAGGAGCAGGCCAATGGAGGCAATGCCGATCCGTGAGTATCCTTTAATGGATAAGGGAAGGGAAATGGATAAGAGAGAAGTGTATGATGAAAGGAGGGAGAGGGATAGCGGCATAGTACCACAAGTAAGGAATGTGGATTATGATCCCGTTAGTGGATACGGTAGAATGGACTCGGCGAGAGTGCAGGACTGGGGAGGGAATGCTGGACTAACACTGCCTGAACTGG
>LS884219.1:229280-241227 GCA_900490955.1 Micoletzkya japonica
GGGAAGACCGTAAGAGACTGTCAACCTCTCGTGGACCGGGCCCTTCACATGGACATAGATCGTCCGGGGAACACGAGTCGACTCGAAGATTCTTCCCGAAGAGAGGACGGTACGAGAAGCGCGGAGGACCGCGCTAGGAGGAGGCGGAAAATGTTACCCAGGGAGGCATATATCACCTGTACTATTTGCTAATCATCACTATTCTTGTTATTAATAATAATATTATCAGTATTTAATATCATTATTTAATTTGGTTGGTAGTATTACGGTAGTTCACAGTTTGGTTATCGCAAACTGACTTTTGTAACATTTTAAATTCTCTCCGCTGCGTGGATGCTTGACTGAGTATTACGTACTTTGTTTTGTCATCATTTTTCTGTTCTTAGTCAGTTCTTCTGTTGTTCTTCGTCTAGGAGTCGCTTTCGTCCGTTGTTTCGTGAGTTTGCCTTTTATTGTTTATTTACTGTCTCTTTCGTGCAATAAGACGACTTGACAGTCACAACTGTGGTTTGACACATGAAATCTGGTCACACGCGGGGAACTAGGATAATTAGAACTAGTGATCTCTGGTTACACAATAAGGGGTCGAGAAGGTGGAAGTCCTTGCTTTGGCGAGGCATTACTGGAGAAAAGAAGTTTCGTCAGTAAACTCATTCCTGCTTTTTCTGGACTCTCTTCATACCGTTGCGCTGTTTCGTCGGAAGCAGGAATGAGACGACTTGACGGAACTTTTTTTCTCGGCCATGAAGGGTTTGGAACAGCTGCTTATGCATTAGAAACAGCGTTCTGAGGCTTCATCTAACACTAGCACTCTTTTCAATACCGAAAAAGGCAATAACTATTAGAAACGCTTGAGACCAAATTGTGTGTAGTCTGCGATGCATTACAATAAAAAAGGTGGTGCGCTCTGTTCATTTCATCTCTATCTACATATCTTGAGCAGGTGACCAAAGCCCGAAAAAAAACTCTCCATCACACTAATACGTAAATAGGCTCTTACGCATGGACAATGTGCCTGTTGCTTGCGGATTTCCGGAGAGTTGAACAAATGAGATGACCGACTAGGATGGTAGTAAATTGAAAAAGTTACTTGATGCGAATGATGCTTTGCTTCTAGGCGTTTTTTTGACGAAGTTGCGTTTTTATACAGTATTCTTGAAAAAGCTTTGGCTTTAATGATTCCCCAGAGATGAAGGATACTTGTTTGCTATCCATCTATCTGTCAAACACTTGTCACTGATGGAGCGTTGATTGGAATACGGCACCATTCCGCATCTCTGATATCCGGTGAAGTGGCGGGTTCACGTCAAATGCGACAGCTTTCTTGTAATTCTCGCCGACTCGAGACTTTTTGCTCCTCTCTTATTACCCTACGTTGCTGCTCTCTCCCCAGCCTAGGCCATAGTTACCCGTAAATTGGCTCTTACTAGAGAGACTTATGCTGTTCTGTCTGTACTCCCCCCAACTCTCTCATTTTGCATTCACAAGTACTCTGTCATGGCAGGTGGCGTGCCGTGGACGTGCAAAGTTAGTCTCTAGTCGTCGACTCCTCAATGGGCTTCTATAATATCTCGGTCAGCTTGCTTTTGCATTTACATTTCACATTCAGGGAAACGCCTAGCCCCCATTAAATATGCCATTGCACTTGACCGAACACACGCACGCATTATCTTCTGATGCGTATACGATAAAGAGCAGTGATGCATTTATATTCTTAGAAAGGTATTTGTATTTATGATTCAGATAATTCCGCCCATCAATCCGTCGGTCCTCCGTGCCTACGACATCGCAGCCATATCATCGGCGTCCGTCGAACTGGTCCTATTCCTCCTCGCCTCCTACCTCATCCTTTTCCACACGGAAAGCTCGTGTCTCGAGTACCGAAAGTACCTACTCGCCGTCTTGGTTGGTTATTAGCATTATCCAGGGATCCCATAGAATATGCTGAAAATAGAAAAAAATGTTAAAGGAGGACCAATCGGTACCGTAGTCTTATTAATGCAGGTTACTTTGTATAGCGAGGGAAAAAAACTAAACTATTTAATCGAATCTGTCAGGGGGGGGAGTTTGAATAGATTACGGTTCCCAATGGAGCTCCTTTAAAATAATAATGACGAAGGGAACACTATTGTTTTTAGTTGTCCAGCTACATCTCCGACCTCTTTGCGGGAATCTTCTTCCATCCCGTCTTCTTCTTTCCTCAGCCGTGCATGTTTACCAATGGCATACTGTCCAAAGTGTTCTCGGTTGACTTCTCAGTTCAGTTGGTGCGTTTCTGTTGATAAACAATAAATTTATTATGGAAAATATGTTTTCTCAATTCCAGGTATTGTTCGGTGTCGGAATGTCGTACACGATTCCGCCGAATATGGCTTGCTTCTACTATCGTCATCAGGTTTTGTTTGTTTTTTTTGCAATTCTACTGATGCCTGTTTAAACTACATCTTTTTAGAACCCTTTTCTCAAATACATTTGAAGTATAGCAGACTGTTCGAGACTCGTGTGTCATTTATGGACTTTTTTTGAATTTACAGGTAGTGCAAGCGCCCGATTCCAAGTGGCTTCTACCTCGGTGGTCGTTTTTCGCCATTCTCTGCTTTCTCTACACCCTCGTGTCCTGCCAACAGATTCTTTTATACGTGGGTTATCCTGTATTTACAATTTCTTAAAAATTTTTTTACTATAGAGGCATGAAAAGTATCTCTAAAAACTGAAAAGTTTACCGTTCTATGGAGTTCGCCCCTATGCCTTTGCAAGAAACGTATCTGCAGCGGCAAAGCGCTTACTCCATGAGCGACTTTGAATAGAAGCAGGTGGTCCGAGGAACAAGCTTTTGCTCTCGGTTTTCAGTTTACGCCGGTCTCGGCATCTGCAATGGAAGTGCTGGCGCGCCGGGTAAGTACACAGGAAATGAAAAGTACAAAGTATTGACGAAGAAGTTCCGTCCGTAACCTCATTCCGACTGTGTCTGCACTCTCTTCATGCCCGCTTCGCTCTCGCTTCAGAAGTAGAAATGAAACGACGGACGGAACATCTTCCTCAACCATACACTATAGATAATAGATCATGACTACCAACTGTTCTCCTATTTAAAGGAGGACTCCGTCGAGTTTGAATTCCCGCGCGATCCTGATCGAATCGATTAGTTTCTCTTCTATCCCCTTCTCCCTCGCTATGCAAATTAGCCTTTCTTGATTAGTAGCGTAAAGTTCGGCGGAGTCCTTCTTTAAAAAAACGTTAAAATGAATTGGGAAAACTCCATGATCCTCATTGTTGCTGAATGCTTGAGGAGTCCTCGTGAGATTCTCTATTTGCATAACGCTCCCAAGAACAATACACGTTTGCTAGGGATAAAATTTTTTTACCAAACTAGAAAAAATTATAGATTAGAGACGTCGAATCAGGTCCTTTTTATGGTTATCTTTCATCAAGTTCAGTACAAGCAAGACATTGATGGCTTTATGCAATACATTTATTTATTTATTTATTTATCGGGTACACCACAGGTGTGCGGCGGGTTGGAGAGGGTAGGGGTGGGACATGAAACATAACCACGAAAAAGACTCGATTCGACGGCTCTATAGTGGAATAAACCTATCCGTCAGTTTTTTCGTTCCAAAATGAGTCTAATTCTCTCACCTTTGCACACTCTCTCGCCTTATATTCGGAATGATTTTCCGACGGATCTTTTTAATCCACTATATTATAGATCCTTCCCGATTGGTCTCCCGACCTTGTTCCCCGTGTCGGGTGCTGTTCCATCCTGTTGCTCTTCTATGCCATCGTAGCTTCGGTTGATGTTTGCCTGCTGTTTGTCGTGGTCATAGCGGTAGGTTTTCAAATACGCGCAGGGAAGACTGAACAAATTCAAACGACAATATACATAAGTATGATAGTACTCGTCGAAATATTGATGAAAAAGTTCCGTCGGTAAACTCGTTCCAACGTTGCCTGAACTTTCTTTATAATTCTTCGTTCTCTCATCGGAAGTAAGAATGGCACAACTTACGTATCAGCTTCGTCAATCATCTTTGAGAAGACTTGCATAATTGTGTGTATTATTGACCAAAACGTGCCGTCACTCAACTCATTCCTACTTTGTCTGCAATCCCTTCATACCGCTTCGCTCTCTCGTTCGAAGTAGGAATGAGACAACTGACGGAATATTTTCGCCAACCATACTATAGTCTCTGGCTCACGGAGAAGGGAATGGATCCGTTTTATTTCAAAAGGCGTGTAAATAATTCCCTCACAATATTGCAGGCGACGATGCACGTCTTCTACTCGATAAGAACGAGCAAGACGATCAGCAACCGGAGTAGGGAGATGCAGCGACGGATGATGAAGGCTCTCTTGCTGCAGGTGCGGTTGTATTAGAGCCGTCGAATCGAGCCTTTTTCGTGGTTATGTTTCATGTATTATTCGTATATAAAGTAATCAATGCCTTGCTTATACCGAACTCGATGAAAGATACCCATAAAAAGGACCTCATTCGACGGCTCTAGGTTGCATAACTGCACGAATCGGACCTAAATAGATATGCATTATTATAAATTGTCCTATTAAGAGTACTTTTGATGGTTACACGCATATTTTATCGGTTTGTAGGAGTTCGTCTGCAAAGTGGACAAATGTATGAGTCACACAACAAATTATCTTTCATATGCTTTCAAGAAGATTGCTAATATCCCTCTTTATTTAAATTTTCTTCTTCTTCACCTTACAGGCTGGAGAAGAAGGAGCTTTTCTCGTTAGTTTTCCGTCTTCCGGAAGTCCATTGCTTCTAATTTGGCGAAGCTGTCCGAAGCAGCAGCCCTTCAAAATGAAGTTCATGCCTTCGAAAAGTAGCTTCTCGGCTCTGCTCAACACTAAATTTTTACTACAGCTTTTCCTCTGCGAAGCTGCTCATAAACGCGATTTATGGTGCATATTGTCGGGCCAGACGGTGTTCGCGCCACAACTTTCCGTTTGTTGCATAAAGTCAGCAGTCACCGAATACAAAGATCCCGAATTCCAATTGGAACTAAGCAGAGAACTGTCGAATTAATGTCCCATACGGCTCTTATAGAACAAAAGCTGGTCAGTAAACGCATACCTACTTTATCTGCGATCCCTTCACACCGCTTCGCTCTCTCGTAGTAAATAGGAATGAGACAACCGACGGAACATTTTCCTCAACCATATTCAGGCCTCGATTCCAACGCTCTTCTTCGTCACTCCAATCATGATCATCTGTGGCCAGCTCATTCTGGACATCGAGCAACCTCGTAAGCTTCGGATAATAATAATAATAATAATAATATAACAATGTTTATTCATGGTCGGGACACGGGGTAGGAAGAGGAGGAATGAGTGAATATTGCTAATGGGCATGCTAGATACTCTCCACATCACGTCACCAAATGCAGCGAAATATATTGGTCAAAAAGAGCCGAATGAAATGTTAGAAATAAACCGATCCGTCAGTTTCTTCCGTTCCGAAATGAGTCTAATTCTCTCACTTTTGCACACTCTCTCGCCTTATATTCGGAATGATCCTCCGACGGATCTTTTTAATCCCCTATAGCAAGCCACTTGCACAGTATGAGTGCGACTATCGAATACATTTACGTTCTCTCCATAGCTCATTCTCTTCATCCTTCTCCGCTCTCTCGGCGTGCCTGATCGCATTATCTCGATTCGATCGTCGCACTCTAATGCACAGTATGAGTTGGCAAGCCTGTCGATCCTTCACTGGACAAAGCTGCTGTGAAGCTCTGCTACCTACCTAAAACATGGAAAATATATTGTCCTGACTATATCAGCAGGCGTTTTAATAACCAAATACACGGTGTAGCCTCCCACTTTGCTTTTCTGGATAATCGCCCTCCGTTCCAGTCCTTCCCATCGTCAACGTCGTGCTCTTCGACCTTCACTCGGCCGTCCATTCGCTCGTCCTCATCGTCTCCATGAAGTCGTACAAACGGGCTCTTCTAACCCTCTTCCGCGCCGCCACGCCCTCCCTGAGCCACGAGCACAAGAACTCGAGGTGTGTGGCCATTTTACATATATGTGCTCCTATTTACATACTATTTTCCACAAATATATTTCACATTTTCTTAATTTTTAATGAATATTATTTATTTTGACACCTTTGCGTACTAGAAACATGAGTACCTGCAGATACGATCAATTCAGGTGCGGGTTCGCTGTTCTAGTTGACTTCCTCTAGGCCATTTCTCTTGGTTCTAGAACTCGCCAAACACTCATTTCTTTTTTTACTTTAGCAAGCAGTACGTTCGTCACGGCACCGGCTCCTCGCCTGTCGTCCACCCAGCAACAACCCGAGATGACGGGCTCGTGGACACTTCTGGGATGCAGTAATTGTAGTGGATTAAAAAAGATCCCCGTCGATAAGCATTCCGAATAGAAAGCGATGCAGTGTGCAAAGGTGAGAGAATTAGACTCATTGTGGAACGTAGGAAACTGACGGATCGTTTTGTGCCACTATGCTCAAATTACTTGCTCAAATCGTGCTTATTATTGACGAAAACGTTCCGTCAGTCAACTCATTCCTACTTTGTCTACACTCTCTTCATGCCGCTTCGCTCTCTCGATGGAAGTAGGAATGAGACAACGGACGGAACATTTTCCTCAACCATATCTTCATTTATCTATGTTCACGTTGATTGCTGATGCATACTTGCGGTGATGCGCATTATTATTAATCCCGTCCTCTCCACAATAAATAGCCCCTGAGGTGGCTTGGAGCTGATCCGCCCATCCGACGCCTACTATATATCTAGTACTAATAAAGTGGAGTCATCTTATCCCCTCCGTACGTGCACAACCACCTACGAATGATGCCATGAACTATTGACGAAATAGTCCCAGTAATCTTATTCCCATTTTCCCTCGACTCTTATCGTACTGTTCTGCTCGCTCGACGGAAGTAGGAATGCGGCAACTGACGGACCATTTTGCCATAAGAGGAGGGCTTCGGCTAATTTGTCGTCGAAGACTCTTCACGATTAACGGGCACCTCCGAGGAGGATCCGCCGATAACTCGCTCATTTACATACGCTCACTCGTTGGAGGACACCATAATTGTTTACGCTGAAGAGATTTTCGCTGGTTTCGATGGATTGGCGAGGTTGTACGTAGGAACAAGCAATGCTGAAGAAGGTTGATGTAAAAGTGGCAAAAGCAATTTAACTTCTCATCAAATCTTGACATCCTAGTGCCACAGTAGGTGGAATTATCTCTGGCCAAGTGCCCGTACCATCTCTAGTAGCTTCAATAGCGTCCAAATGGAAGGACCTAAAAATGAGGAAGACCTTAGGGAGTGAGTGTGAGTGTGTGTCTTTATAGTCGTTTCCACGGCAACGGATGATACTCTCGACTTGGAGGGATGGGGGGATGAGAGGGAGGGAGGGAGGGAGGGAGGGAGAGGGAGAGGGTGGAGGGAGGGAGTTGAGAGGGAAGTCGCGAAGACACAGAAACTAACCTTCCCCTCCCTCTCGCTCACACGCACTCTTCTTTCCTGAAGTTGGTTCATCTTCGTTAATTAGCCTCCCTCTCCATACTTATCCCACAGAGCTTACGCTAATTGGGCGACGGGGTTGTGTGCGCGGCGACGACGACGACGATTCCCAATTTTCGCCTCCGTACACAACATACAGTACTTCCTCAACCACCCAACTTGTTTAGCACTTGTCATTCTTGAACATCCGGACTGGCTAAGTATTTTGTCCGTCATATCTGAAAATTTAACATGTAAAACATTATTGACGAAAACATTCCGTCGGTATTATTGGAGGAAAACGAACGTTGAGAGAGCTGCACAGTTCTTTCCGCTAACCACCGTAAAACTTCAACCGGAGCCGGCTTTTAGCCTGCGGTGGCATTTTGCCAAGATAGTTTCACTTTATTTAGCAGAGTGCGCTGCAAAGATTTCTCAACGTTTCTTTTCCTCCAATAATAAACTCATTCCCAGGCTTCAGTCTCCTCATACCGCTTCGTGTACTCTTCGTAAATATTATATTTTTTGCTGGAACGATGATATATAACTGACGGAACACTTTCCTCAACCATAATATCATAGTTTTCCACGTCCAAGTGCCTGTCTTCGATCTTTTTCTGCAGATCAAAGCATAGACAGTAGACGAGTCCATCCAGAGGGCGGCAGTGTCCTTCCGCCATTTCCTACGGTTGAAATGAATTCCTGTAAAGAGGGGGGAGGGGCATAATCTCCCAACTCCTCCTCTCTTCATTTCCCCTTCAGGGTAACAACCGCTGACCGACTCGTTTCAGCCCTTTTTACTCGAGTTTTCAAATTGATAGAAGATAATAATAATCACCAAACAATGCATATTTTTGTTCAGTGCATAGAACATTCGCGAAGAGCTGTTTTTACGGCTCGCTATTGTGTATTATCACAAGCGAAGAATTGTCGCGCCATATGGATGGGTAGACAGTTCGCGAATATTCTCGACTAACGCCCGTATTAGAGCCCTCAAAGCGGGGCTGTTGATGGTGATCTTTTACAAGCTTTGTCGTATTATTAGTGAATTTCTCAAATACTTGAAGTATATCCGTGAAAAAGACGCGTTTCCGTGTGATCGAAAGCATTATAATTTCCCGTGCTCGTGAGGCCTTCGCAAAGCTTCGCTTGCCATAGCATGTCCTGACGACACCCTTTTCAGTTCATCGTCCTTCCCATTCATCCATCCCCTCGCAGACGCGCTCCGAAATCAATGTCCACCACTACTGCCCGCTCGTAAATGACGATTACATAACGTGAGTTTGGGCGTTTTTTTTGCTCTTTTCACTCTAACAACAATGTTCGGATGGTCCGGCATTCATAGACGAATTTCACGCCCTGAGGCTATTAGAAGCTACCACGACGAGCAAGGTATGGGGGGCAGTCACGAAAACTTAGGCGGTACCTGAAGCCATTTCGCAGAGCTTAGGCTGGTGTAATTTGATTGAACATCCTGTTGGTTTGTTGTTGGACGAGGAGCAAACTCTCGTGACTCGAAAGACAAGACGCTTATCCACGCAGAGAGGATGCTCCCAATCACATTCTCAACAAAGGCTTTCTTTGTCCGCTTAAGATAATACATTTCATTGGCGACGACCGAAAAAGATTGGATGAGTTTTCAGGCTTCGGAATGGGCGATTCCGCACGGCGACGAACACGAACTGAGAATACTGAGGTACGCTGACAATGAGAATTTTGAGTTTTGAGATTATAGCATTCCATTCGGGTCCTTTTGATGCATATCTTTCGTACATAATTCATAACCGCGAAGCCTCTCGTCGACACCAAAAACAGCAAAAGCTACTGGTCAAAAAGTCCCGAATGGAATGCTCTATCTATTTGAGATGGCTGCGGAAAAGCGCTCCGCCAGTTGTCCTCCTTCCTGAACGAAGCGGCGTGAAGGGGTGCCAATGAAAAGGGATCTTACTGACGGAACTTAGATATTTGGCAATAGTACGCTTCGAACGTTGGCTAGGACATCTTATCGACCTATATCTAGACAAAACGAACTTTGCTGAAGTGCTTATACGGTGATATTTATCGCTCGGTAAGATATTGGATAGCTATTCCATGTCCAAAGCGACTTCCGCTCTTCGACTATTCCGGAAGTCTCGTCCCCTCCCTTTCCTCCCATCTTACTCGTTACGTATGGGTGAACATCTATGTATCTATCTAGCTTAGAAGGAATACCCTGGGTTTCGCTTTCCACATACACACACAAGCAAATCCCTATGCTCTAGGGTTCTCCTTTTGAGGCTTTTTCACAAATATGTTTCAGTATTCAACCTCTACGGTATGTTCCGGTTTTTCCGTTCCTCAATCATCCGACTTCACGGAAGAAGGAATTAGGCTAACTTCCACAAGGAAATCGCTAAGGCTTCCTGGTTGCGCGGAAGGTCTCTTGATCTTTTGGCACTCAGCCAAAAAGTGTGCACTCATGCTCGGCGAGCTTCTTCGAGAAGCTACCGTATCGATTGTTTTCGCTTCGGGATGTTCGCGGAAGATTATCAGCAAAGGGAGGGGGATATAAGAGGGAAGAGGGGTATAGCTGTCAACAGAGATAGGAGGAGACAGAGGCAGAGCGACTAGTCAAAAGCATTTCCGCTGTGTGATAATTTCGAGAGTTGACAACAAGTTATCGGTGGAGTGGAAGAAGATGAATAACGGGAAGATTAGTGAGGCAAACCGAGAAGGCTATCTGGCATCATTCCGTGAAAGCTCAGCCAAACCATAAGCTGGACTCGTTAACTTTGCCGGGTTCATAAAGGCGGCTAATTTCATGGTTATGCATTTTATTACTCGCATCAGTATGATGAGGATAAGCTGTCAGTCTCCGGAAAGGAAGCCTGCGAAGATAATTTTGGGAATAAAATTTAATCGCAATAGTGATAATAATCCACGAATGAAAAGCGTAATTTTGCGGGGCATTACTAATCGGTCAATTTGAGTGAAAAGCATAACACAATGTTCTGGCAACAGTGCAAATGTCAAGCGAACGAGACGCCGAAAAATAACCCTGATTTCGGTGGGAACTCTCGTACGGAAAACATTTTATACTAAACATTTTGGCTCGTTCGCTTAACATTTAGAACATTGTGATAAAAAGCATTATCTTGGTCGGTTTAAGGTCCACGCCAATGGGGGGCCGCCGACGTCCACGGTGCCCAATGGAAGGGCCAACAACATCCACGCGGCACCACCCCAACAGCCCACCACGAGTACTGCTGAGCCACCGGTTGGTCAGCACTAGAGCCGTCGAATCGAGGAGTCTTTTTCGTGGTTATGCTTCATGTATTACATAAAGCCATCAATGTCTTGCTTATACAGAACTAGATGAAAGATAACCATAAAAAGGACCCGATTCGACGGCTCTATTCAGCGCACGTATAGTTTAGGGTTCTCTTTTTGACGTTTTTTCCCGGTTGTTATGTTTCACCATCCTATAAATACCGGGGTACGCCTACAGAGCATGAGCCCTGAAACGTAACCGGGAAAAAGCGTCAAAAAGCGAACCATAGCAAGTACAGTTGACGGAAAATTGACATGGTGACGAGTGCAGGCGAGGTAGGAACGACTTTACTGACGGAACGTTTTCGCCCGTGAGCTGGTTTAGTAGGCTTTCCGACCTTGCTCTTGACTGGCTCAACTGTGTTGCTAATGGATTACAGACCGCGTTATGTAGTCCCGTGTTATGATAACCACACTGAGCGAAATTACCCCCAGCTTACGCCTCATGCGGTAAATTCAAAACCTCTTTTACCCCAAGTGGCTAGTTAGTGTAAATGCAAAATTACCTCAGCCAGTTGGTGTAAAATTTACCCCATACGGCGTAAAGCTGGGGTAATTTCGCTCAGTGCATATCTGTTTCGCGCGGTCTGTATAGCTCCGAGCGTATACTCGAAGACCATGCTTCTGTTGATTGACTAAGTAGCGCTCAATGTATAGCGCATTGAAGATAGCAAGAGCCGGTCGTTCCCAGAGACACCCAGGATGCTATAGTAGAGAAAAAGGGAAGATATAATCGTTCCGGTTGTAGCGCAGATTCCGGTGCCTTTCAAATTGATCTACTCAACGTCTAATGTGTACTAGGGGGAAACTCTAATGTGGTACTGATCGCAAAAAGCTACCCATGTTCCTGATATCTTGTCTGGGAGTGAAATGGTATCTCTTCAAAGCGTGAAAAATTCGCTGAACACCGTAGCGGGCGGAATCGCGATTTATACGTTCTCCACATTTTTCACGCGACCCGCGAGCGGGGAAAGGGACCCCGCGCGCCAGAAACGGGACCCCGCACACCAGAAATGGGAACCCGCGCGCCAAATTGCCAATATTCGCGGGCCGCGCACCGGGTAAGGACCCTCGCGCGACAGAAATGGGCGACTCGCGCGCCAGAAACACAACGGGCGACTCGCGCACCCGAAATGG
>LS884219.1:245841-263387 GCA_900490955.1 Micoletzkya japonica
AAGATAAAGTCAATCAAAACATGAATCGCGATGTTAGACAAAGAACAGAATTTCGGGCAGGGAGCGAGTCGCGCGCGGTCCGCAATTGCGGGTCGCGCGCGTGATATGTGCAGGTCGCGCGCGGGATAAGGGACCCGTCCCCGCGCCCGCGTCGCGAGTTCCCTTTTGTCGCGCGCAGGTCGCGTGAAAAGTGTGGAGTTCCGATTTTCCAGACTATACCTGGACATCTCCCAAAAGTGTGTGGAAGTGTGTAAAAATAGATACCCAGGATATCTCCTGGGTATAACCCTTGTCTCCTGGATATCTCCAATAAAAGGGATATATCCTAGAGACATCCTGGGTATCTATTCTCACACACTTTCACACACTTTTGGGAGACGCCCTGGTACCATCCTGGGTGTCTCTGGGTACGACCGGTATAGCCATCTTCAAATAGATAGAGATCTGTGGGGCAACTTTGGCGTTCGCATTTCGCAGGCTGTTCCGAAAGTCATGCGCACATGGTCACAGTCCAGACTAGGGGCATCTCGGCCTCTCAGAGCACTCAAGCGTTCTGATGGAAACGACCAGCTCTAGATCATTAGCTTTGCTTATAACTATATCATATTAGCTAAAAATCTTACCCAATTGATGCTTGGTATAGCCGAAATATTAAATATTCTCCTCATGCTTTCAGCCCCCTGCCCCACCACCTCCTCTCCCCAGACCGCCGTCGCCACCCGGATGGTTCGCGCGGGTACGTAGCAGAACTTACAACTATATTTTGCACTTCCTATCCTTGTTCGCTTGCTGCTAGAAGGCCGTAATAAAATTTGCGCTATAATAGAAAACAGCGATGAGTCGGTTTCTTTGGTTCCAAATGTATGCTCTCACTAATTCTTTCACTTTCGCATACTGTCTCCATCTGAAATTCAGAAAGACGCAGTTTGCGGTTTATTATGCTAGAGCAATCAATTTGCGTTTCCCGATCCAGTTAAATGAACTATTGTCTAATTGCTAGCTTTCTAAATACGTTGACCAAGATGTGCCAAATGCGGTTCCCAATTTTCTGTCACATGTTACCTCGCCTTCGCATCGTTTTGTGCATATATTACGAGGCTAAATTATGTGTATACGCTCGGAAATCCGTAGTAAGTGGCAGTGTGGAGACACCACAGGAGAAGCAGCAGATGCGGATAGGGAGGAGAGGCAGGGAGGGGGGGCGGAAATGGAGACAAATTGAGGGATGTAGAGAGTAGTCCACCGCTATGCACACCCTAGACGCATATCTATACAGGAAATTAACGTCTCGAAGCTTCCTCGACAGATTGTCTAGTTAGAACGGAACAGCAGCAACCATTTTGCGAATTGCAATAGATCGGGTAGCAAGATGCGCAAAAAACGATCAAGTCCGCTTACCATTTCGAAGAAAACATAAAATGAGGAAAATGAAAATCGCGTTTTCCAGCTGCTCTGTCGGCATAACCGCGTTGCCGCCTCGTACGAGTCCAACATAGACGAGCAAGACCTCAACCTGCCTGTGAGTTTGGTTTTATAGTAGAATAAAAAACCTGTTCGTCCGTTACTTTCACTCAGCCTGATATTCGGCATGACGAACGGATGGATCGTTTTATTCCACGATATCAAAACTAATGGATTTGTCATTTCGCTAGCTCTGAGCGACCGTTTCAGGCAAATGTTTCGGGTCCGGCTCCAGAGCGAATAATCGTAAATTCACATATATTCGATAAATCCTCGGACACCTTTTATCGGTGAGAATCATTATCTTCATGAGAAAAGTATTCCATTCAAATATTTTTGACTGTATATGTTTCAAGATCTATTGATAACCAACCCATGGTTTCTTTTTTATTCGGAGACATATAGATTGACTCCTGAAAGACCCAGATAAATAGAATGCATAATTTATGAATATCCTCCCTGCCAATTCGGCATTTCAGGTGGACGGTTACCATATCAATGGCATTTGTGTATAATCTTATCTTCAATATTGCTCGATTCGTCTTTACGGACCTATATCAATTATACTGGTGGACTTGGTAGGCGGCTCACCGAGCGGAATAACGAAACATCAATGTTGACATTTGTACAGGATTCCTTGGTTGATATTCGACATTATCGCCGATTGCGTCTACATCATGGACATTGTTGTGCGCACGAGAACGGGTATTTATTTATTTATTTATTTATTTATTTATTTATCGGGTACACCATAGGTGTGCGGCGGATTGGCAAAGGTGGTGGTGGGTATTCGTGGGAGGGGGATGCTTCTCTTGAAAAAAAAATCTTCTCTACGGGGACGGGGACAGTGCTTGACGTTCAAGACTTCTACATGGGAAGGGCAGCCGCGGGGGGGGGATAGAAGATAAAGCTGGCAAGACGAGATAGGCAAGGGGACACCTCTGACTTGCCTACGGTCAAATGGGATTCATCACCATATCCTTGTGGTGACGGGGGCGGGGATGAGAAGAGAGAAGACTGGATGGCCCGACCGCCCGGGATGAGAGCAAGAGGAGCGAATGAATGGGTGTGTGTGTGAACGAAGAAAGGGTATGTTTTTATTGTTAGAGATGTGCAGACTGCTCCACGTTATTACAGGTTCCACGGGAGTTGTCCTCAAAAACGGAACGATTTAATACTTTTTCATTGAAATAACAAACTATTCCCGCTGAGTACGCAGTCCAATTGACTCCTGACGTGTTACTATGGCAGAACTTAATAGACTTGCAAGAAATTTGGAGCCGGAGAAGTAGATCAGCGCGCGCATTTGCATAGACAGTTCGCAATCGTTTGCGTTCTTTTTGTCAACTTTCGTGGAAGTTGTAATATTCTGCCCCAATACAAAACCTTTGGAAAACGAAAAATGATTCTACCATTTCCTAATACGGTAGATCGGTGTGCCGCGCACCACGAATGAATTGTGATGAAGGAAAAAGGGAGGGCATGGTGATAAGCACTAAAGCTAACTTCTATCAACAACCTAGAGCTACATAGTTAGAACTCTGAAAGGATGACATCCTTGTGAATTTCGCTTTCCAAAGGTCTAGAACATTGTGGGTCAGGACCACGATCATGTTTCATGCATGCAGTCTTAACCGCAACCCGTCTCGTCGCATAAAAGTAATGAAACATATTGGCCAAAGTGACAGCACAACTCTATTATGTCTCACGTATTACAACAAGTATGCAAAAGGCAAAAACGATTGCTGCGTTCGGGGGGAATCGAACCCCCGTCGAATGCTTGGAAGGCATCCATGCTGACCATTACACCACGAACGCGGACGGTTGCGGGGAGCGGCAGCATTTAGGGTATGCGCGTGCTCGCTCTTAGGGTAGGCCAAAACAGGTTGTAGATCTCCCCGATTGGCTCATCAGCTCTCCTCCAGCAGGGATGAATGCGCTAGTTAGAGCAGTTCATGATATCATTAACTTTCCCTTTGCGAATACACTAGTTGATTGTATTTCCCCATCAGCAATAGATGCATCCAAGTAGCAAATAAAATTCCAACAAGGTAGTGAACTAAATCTCCTACTTAGCATTTAAATAAACATGCCTATAACAGTCTAGAATCAGTAAGGTGGTATCTTCTCTTCAGGTTTTCTCGAGCAAGGTTTGCTGGTGCGGGATGCGAGACGCATCCGCAAGCTGTACTACAAGAGTTGGCAGTTTCGCTACGACGTCTTCTCCATCCTTCCGTTCGACTACATCGCGCATGTCGTCATGTGGAGGTACGGTAGGCTGACATCGTCCTACTGTTGTTTCCGTGTGCCCGCGGGTCCGATAGCTGTTTTAGCATTTTCAATTCAAAAATCTAAGGACTTCCACAGAGACACCGTTCAATGTATAGATCTGCTACATAGAGCGAAATTTCCGCACGGCGTGACCTCGCCTAACTTCCATCGGCTGGCTGGGAAAGCATTTCTCAGAGTCACGCCTTGGGCTAATATTCCCCAGCTGGTTTGGGAATGTTCGCAGAGTGTATTCGTGAGCGCATTTCAGGCCTGTTCCGGGATGCCGGCTGAATCGCCTCTTTCGCACGGAGCGAGCCTACGACTGCATGGAGCGGACGGAGACCAGGCAAGTATATCGATAGATTTGGCACATTTCGGGCTTATGCTACATCCTTATCCTTATCATTATTGAATACGCTTTAGCGAAATAACGTACTCTTTCTTTCCAAGGAGTTGGTAGTAAAACCTGTGGTCATGTGATCCGAATGAGTTACTCTCTATGCACAAGATCTGAGAGTCTGCCGATTTTGTGGTCATGTAAATATTTATATTCACGGCCAATTATAACAGTCGCTTTCAGGTCCTCCTTTCCCAACGTCTTTCGTGTGTGCGTCGTCATATGGCAAGTTTTCGATGTTTTCGGATGATTTTGGAAAAAGAGGTTTCTGTACGGAGATTATTGGTACCAGTGGAATGTATTGGCCCTGAAAGGGGTTTCCTGAATTGTGGCTAGCCTTATTTTTCTATTAGATTTAGAGAAACAATAAATGCAGGTATATCGTCGTTATCATTCACTGGAACGCGTGCTTCTACTTTCTCATCTCCGAGTTTATCGGCATCGGAACGGACACGTGGGTCTACGGGCCGCTCAACAAGCAGAGTCTTCCCGAGTAAGCAAGGCTTGATCTTTGATCTTTGATCTTTAATCTCTGATAATCCTGCGTCTTCAGTGGCATCGAGGATACGTTGGTCCGGCGGTACGTCTATTCGTTCTACTGGTCAACGCTTACGCTAACCACCATTGGAGAGGTAGCCTAAACTTCTTCAACACCAAAAGCTCGATCTTTACAATGACAGAGAAAGATTCTATTTTTTAATGAAATAAACTAAATGAAGTCAATCAAGAATAGCGTATTCTCTTCCACCAGGTCCCGGGTCCAGTTCAAAACATTGAATTCGTATTCGTAACGCTCGATCTCATGTGCGGTGTCCTCATTTTCGCTACCATTGTCGGTAAGATCAATATTTTATCGAGAAGTCAGCATTTCGTTAGCACTATTTCTAAATTAAAATTGTACGTAGATGATGGCTGGTGCAATGACCGATTCGGTGAAATGGTGATTTCCCG
Source organism: Micoletzkya japonica (assembly GCA_900490955.1). Lineage (NCBI taxonomy): Eukaryota > Metazoa > Nematoda > Chromadorea > Rhabditida > Diplogasteridae > Micoletzkya > Micoletzkya japonica. Next base: position 250,922 of record LS884219.1, read on the forward strand.
TTTTTCACTTTGCTATCGCGAACTGACTAATCCCGGAGTGGTGTCACAGGTAACGTCGGCAGTATGATCTCCAACATGTCGGCAGCTCGCGCCGAATTCCAGTCAAAAATGGACGGAATCAAGCAGTACATGACGCTGCGGAAAGTCTCCAAGCATGTGGGTTGACGATCTTTTTCTCCTCAGCTAAAATAGTGAATTCTCTGCTAAAATAGCGTTTTTTGGCCAGCCACTAGTGGAAGGTTAGGAATATGGTTTCTTTTCTCATCTAAAATAGTGAATTGTCGAAGAACACAATGTATTTTTCTATTTTCTCGGTTAAAATAGTGAACGGTTGAATTTATGGCTTCTTATCACAACTGAAGTATATAGAAAACTACACAAATACAAAGAAAAGCTTCTATTTAGCTCGAAGACCGGGTGATCAAGTGGTTCGACTACCTCTGGGCCAACAAGCAATCGCTCAACGACGAAAGCGTTCTGAAGGTATCTATTATTCCCGAAAATGATCTATCCATTTATCTTTATTATCTTTATCATTATCCTTATCATTGCTGAAAAATTCGAAATTTTTCAACATTACGATACACCTTGCGGCATAATGATAAAGATGAAAAGACCTCTCCATTTATCTACTGTGTATGAGCAGTAGTAGGAGCATGACAAGTTGCCAAAGAATGCTATTTGCCCCCCTGTCTACTGTTGTAAATTTGTAAGCCGAATTACCCCCGGGGGAATCGCAGGTTCTGCCCGACAAGCTTCAAGCGGAGATTGCGATGCACGTGCACTTTGAGACGCTGAGGAAAGTCCGGATCTTCCAGGTAAGATATTATTGATTGACGAAAACGTTCCGTCAGTCAACTCATTCCTACTTTTTCTATGATAATAATAATAATTTATCACCGCAAGTGTGTAAAAGCAAATAAAGGTGAAGGAATGCGGATGAAGAGGGTATCTGGACTCTCCTGACACCGCTTCACGTTCTCTTCGAAAACAGGGGCCAGTCAATTGGCCGAACGTTTTCCTCAACCATACTAGAGATGAGCCTGGTTAACATGTTGCACTGCTTTTCGCGTGACGAGATTCGTCGCGGCTATGTACGTATGGATGTCTCAAACAGACGAATCAGAAGACGCCTCACACAATGTTCTGATAGCAGTGTAAATGTTAAGCGATCGAGACGCCGCAAATTAACCCTGATTTCGGTAGGAACTCTCGCACGGAAATCATTTATGCCGAACATTTTGGCTCGTTCGCTTAACATTTAGAACATTGTGCTCATGCACAACTCTACCAGATGCCCCAAGAGACAGCGGAAAATGTTGAGCTTTAGGATTGCGAGGCCGGTTTGCTTGCGGAATTGGTGCTCAAGCTGCAGCTACAGGTTGGATGAATCACTGAACTCATTAGCTACTGATAACAATTTAATAATAATAAAAAAACCTAGGTCTTCTCGCCGGGCGATTACATTTGCCGAAAGGGCGACATCGGACGGGAGATGTACATCGTGAAGCGGGGCAAGCTCGAGGTTTGCATACACAAGCGATGGCTATACCGTATTGAGACAAGTGAAAGTCTTATTACGTTGAATAAAGAAAAAAATGTATTTAGATACCTAGTAGGTATTTTGTTGTGTAGGTAGTGAGCGGAGAAGAGGAGAACGCGCACGTCTTCGCCACGCTTCAGGAGGGATCCGTATTCGGCGAGCTATCTATCCTCAACATCGTTGGTGAGACCTTTATCATGACTAACATTTTGTAGAGTGGTAAGCCTGTTGCTTAAAATTTTAGCGACAATCTTCTGCTATATTACATCCGTTTCTCAGTATAATTGAAGAAAATGTCCCGACAGTCGTCTCATTCCTATTTCCGACAAGAGAGAGGGTGTAAAAGCGAGAGAGGGTGTAAAAGTGAGAGAATTGAGAACGTATTTTGGTACCAAAGAAACCGACGGACCGGTTTATCCTAGTATAAATAAATATTATTATTAAGTATTATTATAATGGTGGCCTCTGGGCAGGTTCGAAGAACGGCAACCGTCGGACGGCCAATGTCCGGTCGGTCGGGTACACGGATCTGTTCGTGCTGAACAAGAACGAGCTGTGGACCGCGCTGAAGGAGTATCCGGATGCGAGGAAGCTGCTGCTGGCCAAGGTAAGGATCACAGTATAATCGAAGACGATTCGAGGCAAACGAGGGGTAGACTCCAAGCCATGTCACATCAATAGCCATTGGAAACCAACCTATACTAGGGTTTGAAAACCAAGCGCGATTAGCGTGTTTGTATTTATCGTCTGACTCTCTTCATTCTGTCACTCCCCTCATCACTCTCTCTCGGTCTCATAATGCGATTAAAAGGTTTGTTTTTCAAGCTCTATCTAGCGCATACCATTCACGCTATTCAGGCATGGCTCTGTTATTGGTGTGATATTTATTGGAGTTCAATCAGTAAAGGCATTCCTGGAATAGCTTCCTCTACCAACTAATTCTCCCTTGACATGATAACAAGCATTCATCATAATAAGTTGATCATGTGACAGAAGGTCTCTAAGACAAAGAATGACCAGAAGGATCTCGATGTCGATGTTCTCGTGCCACTTCTACATCGTATCTCATCACACCTGTTTCCCTCTCTACCTGAGAAGAATACAAAAAAATTGAATGAATGATGTTGCAGGGTCGCGAACTGCTCAAGAAGGACGGACTGCTGGACGAGGATGCTTCGGAGGAACAGGCGACGCCGGAAGAAGTCGTCGAGGACTTGCTCCAGTCCATTAACATACTGCAAACGAGGTATTCATTCATTCATTCATTCGTTGTTTATCATATCACAGATTCATGTGGTGATCACAGTATAATCCAAGACGAACGGGGCAAACGAGGTAGAATCGTCACATCAATAGCCATCGGAAACCAACCTTTTGGAAGCCTTTTTACATACACAGCGAATTTCCCCCTCTAATTATAAACCATGTCGTTCCCAGCAAAAAGTGCAAAAACTTTGCACCAACCGGGAGTCGAACCCGGGTCTGCACCGTGGGAGGGTGCAATGATACCGCTACACTATTGGTGCGACGCATCCGGGAAGGCCGCAGAAGGAAGAGTAGTCTGATGGAGGCGAGAGAGAGCATTCCCACTTTTTATTTCCATCGTTTTGAAAAAGTCATCAGAAAATAAAAACTTTGATTTTTATGTCACTCTGGCAAACTCTCTGATCTACTCTTATGGACAGCATTTCCCTCTCGTGTTTCGCATTACACGGCAGTCATCTCCCTTTTGCCTGATATTATTTTCTGTCTCTTGCCTTTTACGATGCGCTGTCCACCATCTCCTCCCAGCATATTTCATGCGTACGTCTTTAGACTTCGAAATCATTGTCCATCCCCGCCAAACACAAAGGCTTAGGCGGCCCGGGAAGCGTACTGTGGGAACGCTGTGTTGGCATTACTACAAAAGCAAAAGCAGTATCCCAGCACGCTTCGTGGATCGTACAGCCAGGTTTTGCTAGTCTTACATCAACAATCCATGGAAACTAAGATTTTGGAAGCCCTTTTACAGCCGCAATAACTGGCAACTAGCGCTTCTAAGCCCTTGCGTTCCCAGCAAAAAATGCAAAAACTTTGCACCAACCGGGAGTCGAACCCGGGTCTGCACCGTGGGAGGGTGCAATGATACCGCTACACTATTGGTGCGAGGCACCAGAACCGCCAGCAGAAGGGAGAGTACTCTGATGGGGGGCGAGAGAGAGAGTATGGAGCGGGAATCAATATGCCAGGGAGAGGAGGATGGGCAGAGGGGGAGGAGAGAGAAAGAGAGAGAAGGAGGACATAGGGAATAGGGGGAGAGAGAGATCGACAGGCTGGCTATACCGCGGCACAGAAGGACAGACAGAATACAGGACAGGTCTGGAACAGCCAGAACGCCTTTGCAAGATTATGTTTCATGTAATTTCACTAAATAGTGGCCTCCTAAATTTGTGCTTCGATAACCGCTATCTCAGCGAGATAACAGAAAGGGATTACCTGCAGCAGAGTCGGTATCAACGTTCTCCCTTCGTAAGATGTTCGTAAACCTCCTAGAAATAAACTAAAAAAGATGAACCCTTGCAGGATGGCCCGCCTGATTGCAGAGAAGGTCTCGACGGAGACGAAGCTGACCAGCCGCATAGAGTTCCTCGAGCGGCAACTGATGCGACACGAACGAGTGAGGGGATATTCAACGATTTTTCACTTATCATTACCGTTAAGCTAGTAAATTTGCGCCCAAATTTGAAACTTTCCCCACTTTCCCCCACTTTTGGCATAAGTCGGCTCAAAATGATCCCACAGAGTTCCAGTTGGTCGCATTCGAATCCTCACAGCGAGATCTATCTGTGTATCAAGTTTGAATGAAAACGGATCACGTTGAAGGATTCTACGGGGGGAAAGTTTCAAACTTGGACGCACATTTACTAGCTTGACTGTACCTACTTAGGAAGGTGGATAATACATGGAATTGAGAAACGCCCGCTACCGCTGAAGGCGCGCAGTGAAACGCTGCAGACCAACGGCGAAGAGGCTACGGTAAGCAATACAGTAAAAAGACCGTGACTATTTTTCTGGTGCCTTATATGGCTGAAGAAAACGTTCCTGTCAATCTTCTCAATCCTATTTCTAGCAAGAGGGCGAAGCGGTATGACGAAGTAGGAATGAGTTTAGTGACGGAACTTTTTTTCGTCAACAATAAATCTTGACTAATTTTCCGGTGCCTTGTAGACACGGGAGAGTAATGCCCTAGAGGACTAGGGTATTTTCGCTCAGTGTAGCATGAGCATGAAAGTGTACGAAGACGTATTGGCAAAAGACCAATACACTAACAGTGATATAGTGGATGAAAAAGATCCCCGTCGGAAAATCATTATTCCGAATATAAGGCAAAAGTGAGAGAATTAGACACTCATTTTGGAACGAAAGAAACGGACGGATCGCCGTCTATTCCACTATATATTACAGTTGCCGGACGAACCGGGCCCAAGCCGAACCTTTCTCCACCCTTCGGACAGCGTAGACAAGAAGAACGAATAGCCTATCATGTACTAACTTATTATTGTATATTTTTGAAAACGATGCAAACAGTGCCCTAGTGCTATATCACTCTCGCTAGGCTTCCCTCATTACATGTCATATTTAGAATATTGCCAGTTCGATTGCTTCAAGTCTTTAAATAAAGAATTTTCCAGCTACAGTTAGTGACATCATGTTCCCCGAGACTCTATGCAGATGCGATAAGTCACCAATCGATACCGCTTCCCTCGGCCATCCCTAATCCGTGACTGTTATAGGTCTTCCGAGGAAAGCCTTCCTTCACTCCTCTGAGATGTGCTCTCGCCACATGCCCAGCTCTTCCTCTAACCGTTTCACTCAGTTCACTTCGATTCCAGCTTTCCCCATTATCAACTCCCTTTTAACGTTATTTGCCCGTTTTATGATTACGTACTACTTTCGACAAGACGGAGATTGACAGTCTCTATGTGAATTAGGCACTTTTTCCAGGGTTATGTTTCACTCCATACGTATTAGGAGATGTGATTCTGACAATGTCGGTAGTGAAACGTAAAAGGTGAAAATCGGCTATCGGTATCGATTCGCGGGCTCTATTCATTACTTTTGGCGATGAGACGCTTCGCGGTTCAGAACGATGCATGAAGCATATCTAGTCATTGTACTGAACGCTCTCCACGTCTCTAGATCGAATGCATTCAGGATGAGGTGGTGGTGTTGGCGACGGCCGACGACTACGGTACGCGCGTCGTGCTGCGAGGGCGCCTTCCTCTCCCCCGGAGTCATGGACAAGCTCGCCCCGTACAAGTAAGAATGGACGCCCATTCTGGGCTCTCATTGGGATATGCGGTATAGTGGAATAAAAAGATCCGTCAGCTTATCTTTCCGAATATAAGGCGAGAGAGTGTGCAAAAGTTAGAGAATTAGAGTCATTTTGGAATGAAAGTAACGGACGGACCGGTTTATTCTACTATAGTCCTGCCACGGTCCCCGTGTCGCTTTGAGCATTGGAGAGTTTTTAAAAAAAACTGACGGAACAGTGTCCTCAACCCTACTCGGAACCAAAGACGACGACGGAACCTTGATACATCCTAAAAGTTCAGTATAGTGGAATAAACCGGTCCGTCAGTTACTTTGACTCCAAAATGAGCCGAATTCTCTCACTTTTGCGCATTCTCTCGCCAGATGTTCGGAATGCTTTTGCGACGGGGATCTTTTTACTCCACTATATGTCCTTTGAGAAACGCCTTCGCGGTCATGGCCGGTATAACGTTCCTCTTCGCCTTCCTCGTCGTCCTCGAGAACATCCTCTACATAACCGCAAACGAACGGTGAGCCGGAATAGGGCTGGGAACGTAAACTAATTGACGCATATCAACGCTCACTTTTTGCAGACGGTTTTGCCTACTCGGCCGAAAGCTTCAGCAGAAAAGGGAACGTTGATGTTCCAGATACTGTTCTGTTTTTGGCGCCTTTTCTCGGTCAATGTTTCAGACCTCTATGAATACCGGGACATGCTTACAAAATGTGAACACTGAAACGTAACCGTGGAAAAGCGTCGAAAAGAGAACCCTAGTTCCAGAACAGTTCACATTCCGAACTCTAGTGTTGTCTCATCTCGAGGGGAACAGGAGGTAGTATAGGAACCTGATCTTTTCGCGAATCGTTCGATTACTCACGGAATCGTATCCATCCACGTCGGATAGTCTCTGGGATGGGCGAGGGAGGGGGGACGAAAGAATGTTAGGCCGAACAAACACACACACACACACACTGAGGAAGGGATGAGCAAAGTGATCGCTGTTAGACTAGAGCCCATTCTTGGAGGAGCGCCCCCCTTAGGCTGTGCGCTTCAACTTTTTGCTCCCTCCTCAGGCAAAAGGTCAGCGGAGTGTTTGATGATGAAATAAGATCATCTCTCTCTTGCTCTCGAATCTCGGTTGTGTTAGCTCGATGATGCTCGCGTCACACACGAGTTTGTCCTACGTATGCAAGGCGCCCTTCCCGAAATGAAGGCCCGCGAAGCCCGGCCGTGAAGCAATCACGGCTAATGGGAAAGCCCCAGAAGACGGGATATGAATAATTGGCATACCTACGGTCGGAATACTGATAAACGCACAGAGTGTAGATCAATATTGATCATGTGTGTGTCATTCATTCATTGTTTCGTTCTTCTTGATGGGATAGGTACATCACAGAAACGGTGTAAAATATGTGCCGTCACGTGTGGGGCGAATGTGTGAGTAAGCAGCTTTTGATGATGAAATAAGTTCAATATTTTTTTTCAATATTTATTAAATCAATAAAAGTAATGCGTTCCAGGTACGCGTGGCTCCTGCTCATTCCCTATGTGCTGTCGTGGATACTGACGGTGGTCGGCTTCGGGTTCGCCCACGTCGCATTCAGAATATACGAGCACGCGCGGCGGAAAGCGCGAGGGTGAGGGGATTGAACTCCACGGCATTCCAAGCGTCATAATAGCGAATAGCGGTTTTCAGGCATAGGATCCGATCCCGTAGGCGAACCTGTGAACGGAAAATTATGAATTTAAAAACGTAAGCTCGCCACTATGAATTCAACAAGTTCTGAAAATTTGGCGTTGATTGGTTAAGATACGCTTGAGAAAATGCAGAAATAGCGGTAATTTTGCTATTAGACACATTCTTCACCGGACGGAATGTTGTGACTCGCGCAGCCCGCAGTAGAATCATGCATTGATGGCTATCTTATGCCGTATTTCACTTATCCCTGAGTCTGTCAATTCTATCTGTTCAGGGACCGCTCCGAACAGTCGCGTTCGCCATCTCCGAGTGCAATGTCCATGCAGAACATGAACCACGGCCAGGTATTCCCCACAATAACAGACCACGAAACGCGACACATTCAAATCTCTCGCTTTGGCAGCTGCTTCCCATGATGACCTATAACAGTTCTATCATTCCCCCAATTCCTCCATTTCTCCTAATACCGTCATCCCTTCAGCCGCTGCCCCTCTCGCCTTATCTGGTGTGCGACGGACCGCAGATCTTCCTGTCCGCCCCGTATCTCGGCTATGCGCCGTACCCAACCGCGGCCTTCTCAGCCTCTCCCTATCCGCCCACCTCGCCCTATCCCGTGGCTATCGTTGCTTCGGCAGGTATCACTGACGAACACGTTCCACCAGTAAACGTCTTTCCTGCTTTATCTGTATACTCTTCATGCCGCTCCGCTCGCTCGAAATACGTATGATTGACGCACGCAGAAATTCAATGAGACTACTCTGCGACGATCGTAGTCTCATTGAATTTCTCGCTTTATGAATGGAGTTGAATCCAAACAGCGCAGCTTCTACAGTGCAGGACTCAGAAGATGTCAGAAAGATGTCTCATTCAGGAAGCCAGCCGTCGCCGTCGCAGTTCGGCTTCGACCTTCGCGTCGCCTCGGGGCCCGATGACGTCATCGTCACTCCGCAACCGCCGACGTACCTCGAGGCCATACGGGGCACGGCGCCGGTGGAAGCCGAGGCACCGTGACGTCATCAGTAGAGGAATTACGCGATAAACTTGGAGCATATCAAAGTTCTCTGCGAAGAAGAACACATACACACACGTGTTTATTTGCCCCAATTCCATTGGAGGTTGCAGCAGAAAATAGCCCAACGAACTGCCTCGCAAAAACCCTTGGAAGAAGCCTCGAACGGGAGAGACGAAAGGCGTAGCATCAAAAACAACGCGCGCGCTCCCGTGGCTCTGTAGATGTTGGAAAGAGCGGGGGGGGGATAGGGGGGAGAGGAGGGAGAGACCCCCGAAGGGGTTAGTACATACACTACGACGGGAGGCGAAGGGTCAATAGAGGACAGGGGGGACACCGGAGGAGCAAGGGAATGGGCAAGGAGATTGAGATTGAGCTGAAACAGTGGACGAGACGTTACGGACGCGGTGATATAGTGGTGATAAAGCGATCGAGTGATTAAGGCTTTACCACACAGAACGAAATTTCACTAGCACACGCTACCACCGCGAAAATTCACCAGCCGGCTAGGGAATTATTCCCTGAAAACCGTAAGGGGAGGCTCAATTTTTAGGGAATTTTCGCGGTGGTAGCGTGTGCTAGGGAATTATTTCCCAGCGGGCTAGTAAAATTTCGCTGAGTGCACACATATAGCTTATGGGCAAAGTCAAAGTAGGGATATGGGTATCTTGACAGCGTGATAGCTGTACTCTTTGCATAATGTACGATCAACGATAATATCTTTTTTTGTTTTTGATTTTATAAAAAAAAACTGCGATAGCCGAAAGGGTGCGGCGCTGGCTATCACTAGAGTCTTCGCTGAATCAGGCACTCACACTGAATCAACATGCACTTTCAATCCCGCGGTCACGATGCTCTCTGCTTTGCTTGACTCATGCTGATCCCCCCACAGTGTCCCCGCGAACACCTTCCATCATTTGACCTATCACCTCGCCCTCCTCCTCCTCCCCTTCGTCCCCCCCTTCAATCGGGACGGACACTAAACGGTTTTAGCGCACGCAAGCCTTATTGGGCTTCAACAAACTCTCTGTGTCTCTCTTTCCTGCTGTACCCTCTCTCGGCTCTCCTCCCCTCCCCTCCCACTCTAGCTCCATCTCTCCCAAACTCTTCTCCACCGTGTCGGTCGGGGGTAAAGGGTGGAGTCTCGTATCCTAAGGGGAGACAGAGAGAGAGATCAGTCGGGTGGTTGTCTCTCCCCTCTTCGTTGTCCCTCCTCCCCTCCCCACAGCACACAAGAGGACCTCTCACTCTCTCCCTCCCTTCTATGCTTCGGCTCCTTCCACTTCTCCTCCTTGGAGGTATAGTCATATTCCATATCACGTATTACCGTAACCCGATCGTCCGTTCAGGAGTTGCGGCGCTTCCGGCGCAGCCCCAATTCTGTCGGATAGGAGACGACTGTTCCTCGTGCGTCATTAGGCAAACGGGCTCCAAGTGTTCCAAGGCCGATGCTGTTATCGAGGCGCTGTTCTGCGATGCGAACAAGTAGGGATCGGTCGTAGTGTAGCATCTCCGGGATCCGGGGATTCTTTCAGCAAGACGGACGTACAGGAAAACTACTTCCTCGCCTGCGACCTGGCCAAGAAGGAGCTCGTGAAGAGGTTTGTCCGGGCGACCGGGCTTGGCCAGACCTTGGTTTGTTACAGGAGGTGCTCCGGCAACGACCTCTTCATCGACGGCAAGTGCCGGAATGGACACGTCCAGTACAGGTATACGACTAGGTCTCCGTAAGCTCGAGCATCGTTTCCCTTCTTCTACAGGCGACAGGGAATCGCCGGGTCCGGACGAGTTGGCGACTTCTGCTCGTTCAACACGGACTGTCTCACTGTAGGTTCACCTGGAGTAGTTAAGCTTAGACCTCCATACAACGATTCGTTGTCAGCGAAGTCAAACGTAGACGGTACCTTCCTAGCATACCGTACGTTGTAGGGCATGTTCTGCTCGACCGGCACGTGTACCTGCCTGAGCAACTTCGTCGCCATCCAGGGTTACTGCTACCTGAGTGAGTCGCTGGCTTCAGTACACTCAGAGAAATTTGTGGGGAATATTTCCCCACGATTTGCACTTCGGGAATAATTCACCAGCCGGCTGGGGAAATTTCGGCTATTTGGGGAATTATTCCCTAGCGGGCTGGGGAATTTATTCCCGGAGAGCATTTCGTGGTTATATTTGTGGTTAATTTTTTTGCTCAGTGTACCTCATTCCGTCCTCGTTCAGAGAAGAATCCGGGCGAGTCGGGCTGCCAGTACGCGGAGCAGTGCGCGGCCGTCTGGCCCGAGTCGCGGTGCGAGAAGTCGCGCTGCGAGTGCCCCGAGGACGTCAACGGCATTCCCTACGTACAGGTACCGTCTCTCTTGACCGAGCGGCCCACTAGGGATATTCACGAGAGTCACAGTAGCCCCTTTAACTTGTCTGGACCACATTGTACTCATGCATTGTTATGGAAGGCTGTTCTCCGCTTCAAACTCTACCCGGGGCTAGGGTTCACGTCTTGACGCTTTTCCCCACACAGTGTCAAGTTCTTCATAGTTGCGCGCAAGCTAACCGGGGAAAGGGCGTCAGGAACGCTGGATACTGTAGGCCCGCACCCGCGACGGCGTCGTGTGCATTCTGCACTCGGGCGAGGACGCCGACCCGGTGCCCAAGTGCCCGCTTCCCGAGTACGACGACGACCTCCTGACCATGCCCGTCTCGCAGCTCCGCAACCCCGCCATGACCGACCCCGGTGAGGCCATGGATGGGAAAACAGAAGACCATTCTTGAACTAAGGGCGCATTATACGTTACGGATTGCCCCTGCGGAGTCCCTAGAGAGTCAACAAGATGAATGCTTCCAGATGACGAGGAGATCCCGCTCGGCGAGCACGTCAACCCGCTGCAGTTCTGCGACTCGGCCTCGACCGACTACCAGACCTTCGTGCCCAATGGCGGAGGAGCGTGCGTGTTCGGAACGGTTGGAAAATCGTTAGATGGAGATAATGACGGCGAATAGCAGGAGCCGTACACCACCGGCAACGGCGTCTACATCTCCGACATCTACGACTGCATCTCGGCCGCCCAGTCGATGGCCAATGTGAAGAGCGCGATGGAGGGCGTCTACGACATCCACGACTCGGTCGACGGCATCTGCTGCCCGAACCGAGGTGGGCGACTGTAGTACGCATTCATTCGCTAGACGTATGACTGAGTACTAGGGTTCTCTTTTTGAAGCTTTTGCTCGGTTATGTTTCACACTTGTATAAATACCAGGATATGGCTACAGTGCATGAAAACTGAAACATATAACCGTGGCAAAGCGTCAGAAAGAGAACAATACTGAGTACTGCTCACAGTAGGCGGCTGACCTCTTGCCGTTCAGCCTTCACCTGCATCCAGCCCAAGCGCGAGGCGGACACGGGTGCGGCAGCGCCCGCCGGAGTCAGGCCGAGGTAGCCCTCTTTTTCTATTGAGTTTGAGTTTCTTTTTCTTTTTCTACCGTCTCGCCTAGGTGGTGGTACAACGCCGTTACCGGCACCTGCGAGCAGTTCATGTGGGACCCGTGGGACGAGACGGAGATGCAGTCACCGAACAACTTCAAGACCCGCGAGCACTGCGAGTCCTACTGCCGAGACAGTGAGTAGTACTAGGGTTCTCGTTCAGATTCTCTTTGTACGTGGCTGTTCTAGCCTTCATGGTGTGTCGGCATCTCCTGAACCAGCATAGAAGCATCGTAGAATGATGCATTGAGACACTGTAATGCACTGTGACGAGCGCTCCGCTAGGCTAAATAGGTAACACTCCTGCGTTCTCTGTCTTTCCCCCCAGCCTATCGTTTGGTGGTTGACCGCGTGTCCCGTGTGATGATGTCCCCCTTTGTCTTCGTTCCCTCTCATCTTTCATTCCGTCCTCCCGTGACTATCCTGTTACGTGTACACCCCACCCC
>LS884219.1:268959-297701 GCA_900490955.1 Micoletzkya japonica
GGCTTCCGTCGTTGAGAAGAATGTCGCTTTTGGCTTAATTCCTTTCGCTAAACACAGTAGCATCGTCGTTGGGCGAAATTTCAAAAAATCATTTCTTGAATACCATTAATTTTTATTGTTTTTCCTTTTGGTTTTACAAAAATTACGACAAAAATTTTCATATAAGCTTCACTTGAAAATCACTTCCATGTCCCTTTAAACAAACGTCATTCCAGCCTACACCTGCACGCTGTCCGCCCACAAGGGTATCACCTGCGGATCGGGATCCTCGTACAGGTTCGGATCGAGCTTCGACTTCAATACTAATCAAGCGCTGCTTCAGATACTTCTACAACTCGCAGACCCAGGAGTGCGAGTCCTTCCAGTACAACGGATGCGACGGAAACTCGAACAACTTTGCGACCAGAGACGATTGCGAGAGTACGGTGTTTAGCCGATTTCGACAAACGTACATCATAACCATTTCCTTGTTCAGGCTACTGCGGCGTCGGCGGATGCCCCAACGGAGGAACACCAGAACGCAACGAGTTCGGCCAGCTGATGGTGAGTTGAGAGTGCGAGGATAGTTTCTTTCTTTTCTGCCGGTCTTTAGGATTTAGTCCTCATATTGCAAGCTTCAAGGCAACGTAGTTTGTGGTTGAAATAAGTGTCCGAATGTTGTGCAGGTCTGCTCCAGCTCCAACACCTGCCCCTCGACGCACGAGTGCACCTCGGTCACCTCTGGCTCCTCTGTCGTGTCTCGCTGCTGCCCGTCTCGAGGTACTGCACCTATGAACTTACATAGGATCCTCCCACTTGATCTTTGATCTTTGATCTTTGATCGTTGACCGATATATAACCTCCGTGCAGCCTTCATCTGCTCGCTGCCGCCCCAGCAGGGCTCGTCGTGCTCCTCTTCGGCGGCCGCGCGCTTCTACTTCAACATCGTCACGAAGGAGTGCACTCAGTTCACGTACAACGGATGCGCAGGTACGCTATAGTAGAGCAAAAAAAGGGAAAGATATAATCGTTCCGGGCGTAGCTCCGATTCCGGGGCCCTCTAGCGTCATACTATCTAATTCTAATAAGCTCCATATGAAAGCCTTCACAGAGAAAAATATGTGCTCTTTTTCGCCCCTGGACATATAATGTGCCCCACGGAGCACCCAATGTGCCCAATTGAGCACATTATGTGCTCCATGGGGCACGTATATGTCCAGGGGCGAAAACGAGCACATCAAGGTGCCAAATAGAGCACAAATTTTTCTGTGTGTTGGTTGTAGCTATCTCAAAAGCAGCATTCACCCTCTTTCATATATGATATATCTTGATTTAGAGCCGAATGACGCTCTCGCAAAGTGTGAAACGTCTGCTAAACAGCGCAACTCGTAGAACAGAATTATACGTTCCGTTTTTCTCGACTATATACGCACAGGGTTTCTGGCTCTTTGACCTCTCGGATACATTTCAACCATGACATATAACAGTCAAATGAGTACCAGACCGTATGGCGAAAATTAGCCAAGCCCTTCCAGGCAACCTGAACAACTTCGCGACGATGGAGCAGTGCAACAACTTCTGCCTGTCGGCGGCCTGCTCGCCGGGCGACGTCGCCTACGTCAACCCGAACACCCAGCTGCCGTACGAGTGCAACGCCGCCCTCTCGAACAGTTGCCCGGCCAACTTCCAGGTTAGTCTCTGCTATCCCGAATAGAGCATGTCCGTTCGGGTATTTTTGACCAATATGTTTCGCTGCCTTTGGCGGCGATATGCGTCGCGGTTATAAATGGAGTATGAAACATATACGTTCAAAAATCGTTAAACTCCCGAACTGCTTTCACCCTCCCTTACAGTGCACCTTCGACCAGCTCAGCGGCAACAGCGTCTGCTGCGGAGCGACCAACATGGGTCAGTCAGAGAGTCGATATGACATCGACCACTATGATTGCGTTACCGAGTCATCTTCTTACAGTGCATAACACGAAGAGGAAATCTACGTTTTCAGACCGTAAATACCTTGCTATATCCCCTGAGCATGGCTGCCACTAGAGCATGTGATTCGCGTCTTTTTGACCAATATGTTTCGCTGCTTTTGGGGACGAGACGCGTCGCGGTTATGAATGATGTATGAAACATATACATCAAAAAGACACGAATCACATGCTCTAGCTACCACCCACAGCTTCATTACTCATCTCTCTGCCGTAAACGTGCTTTACAAAGCATCGTCACGCTATGTTCGACGCTGCCCAACAAGCCCGAACATAGTCAAACAACACAGCCACGCGCAGCTTGCGAGAGCAATCGCCTCAGCCTCTGTAACTCGACTGTTTGTAGAGGTCTGTCCGGACGGAGAGAAGGCCTACGTGAACGCGGCCGACATGAGCGTAAGGGAATGCCTCATCAACGTCGACGGATCGTGCCCCAACAACTATCTCTGCCGGTACGACTTACTACGGTAGCCTCATTTACCGACCACTTACAGCTTCAACGCCAACCGCAACCGATACTACTGCTGCGCCTCGATCTCTGGAGGTAGCTTCATCTTCAGCGGTGTTTCCCCGAACTCTCATCGCATTCTAAATATTCAGAACTCTGCCCTGCCGGAAAGGCTCTCTACCGTGAGCCCTCGTCCAAGTCGCCTATCCGATGCACGATTTCTGCCGCGAATCAGTGCCCGAACGGCTTCTCCTGCCAGGTGAAAATAGAAATCTTGTTGATATTCCTATCCTCTGAATAATAATTAATTTTATATTCTTTCAGTCCGATGTTCCTGGTGCGTTCCAAGGCTACTGCTGCAGTGCCTCGCCTGTTTGCCCGAACAAGGTATGATTGTTCAAATAGTGTTCCTGCTAAAGCTCGATGTCAGGCCGAGTTCTACCTCGAAGAGTCCTCGCAAATGCCGCGATCATGCACCGTCGGAGCCTTCATCACGTGCCCGACCGGCTTCACTTGCCAGTAAGCGATTGGTCTCGTACCATCCCAAGCTCCCTCTCAGGTCCACGCAGAACGAGTTCACCACCGGATACTGCTGCAAGGGAGAAGTCGCGTCGGTGTCGGGTAAGCATCGATAATGCTAGAATGATGGATGTGCAACAATATATATATATATATATATAAAATAATAAATAAAAAAATAGAAATGTTAGAAACGACAGAATCCACTGATGGCAGATGGTTGCCCGCCGAACGAGTACGTGTACATGAAGGAGGGCCAGATCGCTGCCTGCGACCCCTTCAACCCACCGAACGCACCCTGCCCCACGGGCTACTCGTGCCAGTGGTCGCTCGCCAACCAGCGCTACCAGGTACCTCCACGGAATGCGGATAATCGAGTACCAGTACTAATAATATTGTAATTCACTTTATTTCAACATTTGCTGTTCCGTTCCACCTTAGTTTGCTGTTTTATCTTCCTCTAACCCGTATAAGCTATCCAATTCTATCTAATTCAGTGTTGCGGCGCCACCGCCATCACCACGCCCAAGGCGCACGCCGGGCTCGGCTGCCCCAACAACCAGATCGCCTTCAAGGAGAAGGTAGGGGTCGAGGAAACGAGCGTTCGATTCGGATGCCATTTTGACGCGCATGCTTCACGATCAATTGACGAACCTACGGCCTCTGCCATCCAGTCATGGGCGAAACATAGCCATCGAAAGTAGCCGGATCTAGTATAACGAGCTTTTTCGTCTATGATAGCCACTGACACGTGGACGTCTTCTTGACGTCGTCTTCTGTTCAGGGCACGAACGCGCCGAAGATCTGCACGGCCGGCTCGCACTCGTGTCCGACGGGCTTCTTCTGCCAGTTCTCCGCCGCCAACAGCCAGTTCCAGTGCTGCGGACAGTCGGGCGGCTGCCCCAATGACCAGGTATAATGGACTTACAAAAGATCGCCGTCGGAAAATCATTCCGAATATAAGGTGAGTAAGAGAATTAGACACATTTTGGAACTGGCGGATCGCCGTTTATTCCACCGCAGCATCATCGCTGGGTCAGATATACAATTATGAGCATGCGCTGGGCATATAACAGCATATACACAGGAAGAAAGGCTATCCGTCTTTCTTGCTAAGATGAGTAATTTTAAGTAATCATAGGTCGCCTTCATCGGCATCACGGGCGACGCGCAGAGCTGCGTTATCGGCCAGTCGACTTGTCCGTCGGGATACTCCTGCCAGAGGACCACCTCGGGCCAGCAGATCTGCTGCACCTCTTCGGATATCGGTAAGAGCGCAAATACGGAACCAAAGAGATCGCGAATTCAGCGTGCACCAACAAGCAGGTTCTCGTGGACAACGTCTGCATGGACAAGGTGAGAGGGACTTATGTGATGGGGAAACTGGATCCGATTAGATAGAGTCGGTTTGCACCTAGTGAGCAACCAAACACGCGGTACATTGCAGGTGGCGATCGGTGATCTGTGCAAGGCGCAGGCACAGTGTCCGAGCGGCAGTGTTTGCCGAGGAGGAGTGTGTGACTGCCCGGAGGGCACGCACAACATCAACGGAGTCTGCGAGCGGGGCTGCCCGGATGACCAGGTAGGAAACGACACGAAGTCATTAGAGCATACGATTCGCGTCTTTTTAATTATTAAATTTCACCGAAATCTATATAAGCGATGGGTATGCCCTTTTATGTATAGCCTGAAACACAACCACTTCGACAACGCGAATCGTATGCTCAAGAAGTCAAGCCACACTCCCGTAGAGTAGCACACTTCAACTTTAAGTGAATCTCTCCTCTCTATGTCCACTTTTACCAACCTGCATAACTTAGTAAAGAAAACTACGCGGTGGTTCAGGTCAACTTCGAGGGCAAGTGCGTGCCGAAGGTCTCGATCGGATCGGAGTGTCTCGTGACGCTCCAGTGCCAGGGAGGCTCCGAGTGCATGGACGAGACGTGAGTATTGCAGAGCATGAAAGAATAGTTGGCAACAGAATGCGCAGGAGTGCAAGAATCAGACAGAATCAAAAGCAATTTACACATTTTTATAGTACAGTAGAATATTTACTATACATATACTCACACAGTCCACTGCAATATATATATATATATATATATATATATATATATATATATATATATATATATATATATATATATATATATATATATATATTGCAGTGGACTGTGTGAGTGTCCGGAGGGACACGAGGAGGACGACGGAGTGTGCATCAAGAAGGCCTCGCGACCCTCCAACACCTGCCCGATTCCTGGCCAGGTGAGCTAAACCCTGAGCTTGAGCTAACTAAATATCCCGTCTCGATATTAATATGTTTTTAGATAGATTTTTAGATAGCAGTGTGGATAAATGAATGAATGAATGAACTCGAACGAGACGGCCTTCAGGTTCCCTTCATGGAGAAGAACGGAAAGCACATCCGCTTCTGCACGCCGAACAAGTCCGTCTGCCCCAAGTAAGCAGGACTACGCATAGATATTCCTCGCCGATTATTATCATGTAGCCTTTCCCAATTGCCAAGAAGCCGAATGAAAGAATGAAATATCTCAACTATTTGGATTAGTGCGATATAGCAATCTATAACGTTTCGACGTTCAGGGGCTACTCGTGCCAGTACTCGCGCGCCGCTCAGCGCAACATGTGCTGCGGCAACGAGCCCGGCACGGCGAAGGGCAGTTCGAAGCCGAAGAACAGAGGAGGCGTCAAGTCGGCCAGCGGAAAGGTAGGCGCTATGGTAGAATCAAGGAATGCGTGTTTGGCTCACTCCAGGAGAGTATGCAAAGGCATCATTTCATACTTCAAGAGCAAAGTCAGTCATTCTTTTGTAGACGGACGTCTGCGAGGTAGGCCGGCCGCTTCTCGTCAACGGAGAGCCCCGCCAGTGCACGGCCTCGCCCTGTCCCACAGGTAGGCATTAGGGTTCCTCTTTTTGACGCCTTTGCTCGGTTATATTTCACACTTGTATAAATACCGGGGTATGCCTACAGAACATAAACACTGAAACGTAACCGTGGAGAAAGCGTCAAAAGAGAACCCTAGTAGGCCCTCAAAATACTAGAGCCGTCGAATCAGCTTCTTTTTACGGTTATCTTTCATCTATTAGTTCAATATAAGCAAGGCATTGATGGCTTTATGTATGTACATGAAGCATACCCACGAAAAAGACTCGATTCGACGGCTCTACGAAATACGTCTGAGACTGTGCCGCGCCTCAACGAGATCGCAGAGAATTTGCTGATTGTTTACAGGCTACAAGTGCGCCTTCTCGAAGAAGGCCTCCGGCTACTTCTGCTGCAGCAAGGACGCCAACGTCTGTAAGTAGCCGGAACAGCCTTATCCATAGACCGATAGATAGGTAGATTTGTGCGACTTCGCAAGTAAATGCGGTGAGGAGAAGAAAATTATGAAGGTATTCGGTGACCATAACGAGCCTTTAGCCGATGGCTGTCCCAACGGCACGACGGCCCTTCTGTTCCCTGCGACCGGAACGCCCGTTCAGTGCTCCGCCACGTCTAGCTGTCCTACTGGGTAAGGACGCTGCAAACCGCTAAGGGAGAGATCTGGTATCAATGACAGCCGTGATTGATTATGATTGCACACTGTAGTACAAGATCGCGAGAAGGCAAGAAGCAGGAGCGAAACCGGACGAGCGTGAACAATTCTTCTCAGATACTCGTGCGTCAAGTCGACGACCTCGAAGCGGATGCAGTGCTGCTCGACGAGCAAGAAGAAGGAGGAGGAAGAGGAGGAGGAGGAGAAGACGGAGGAGGAGGAGATCGAGAAGCCCAAGAGGAGAGAGGGTGAGTCCGGCCCAGAAATAATGAGCTATTCGAGTCATTACGAAGACTACTCTTTGCTGTTCATCTGATAGAGATATTATGTTTCATTACGAGCTGGTCCTGAAATGGACAGAATGTTATATTATGCTAGACAAACACAGTTTGTTGAAGTACAATATTTATTATATGAAAGGAGGAGGATCATTCACCAGTTTTGCAATACGTTTGCAATACAATACAATACGTTTTGCAGGTCCCTGCCCGGCCGGCAAGGTGCAAGTCATGCGAATCGTCGGGGAGAAGATCGTCAAAAAGTGCGAGGACAAGTGTCCGCCGCACCAGGTACGCACACTCTAGTCTGGCCAGGGATCAAAGATCAAGAAGATCAAAGATCAACGATCAACCCTCCTCTTCAGATCGCGGTCCGCGGCGTGTGCCGGGACATCCACCGCGACCAGCCGGTCCCCGTACCGATGGACCAGTAATCTCAGACGATAGCCCCCGGTTGTACTCTTGTTGACTTCTTCTTCTTCTTCTTCTTCACCTTCTCCCAACACACGATCATTCCTTCGACCCCTCTTACTACCCGTATCTTTACCTTCATCATTGCACCACCTTACACTGTGTGATGCCCGTCCCCCGTCCCCCGTCCACTCAGTATCGACTCTTTCGTATCGATAGTATAGTCGATTAAAAAGATCCGTCGGAAAATCATTCCGAATATCAGGCGAGAGAGTGTGCAAAAGTGAGAGAATTAGGCTCATTTTGGAACGAAAGAAACTGACGGATCGGTTTATTCCACTATAAGCATCGGTAACCCCCCCCCCCCCACGTCCTTCCGTTCTCTCTCTCCATTTTCCTTCGTCACCCTTCTCAGCTCTGCATCATTCGGGAATCTTTCGTGCCTCCACACCGCGTCCCTCTCGACGCGGCTAATAAGCTAATTAATAATTTACGTAACATAATGAATTAATATTTATTTATATTAGTAATAATAAATGTGTTACAGAGTGCTAAAACTCGCCCTTGACTTATGCTTGCTCTGTTTTGCTCACTACGTTCACATGTGACTTGTTCGTCGATAAAAGATTATGACCATGTGCTGGTCCGAGTGTATCTCGTAGAGAAGCGACCTCGTTGTCTGCCCTTCCTAAACCGAATGCAAACAGTCCTGAACACCTCCAGAGAAGAGTCGCCCCCCAAATAGGCCGTATGTACAGATTGCCTTAGGGGGGATTGTCCGATGGTGGGAGAGGGGGGGTTTCAGTCGTCTATTTTGTGCTCACGACGACAGGAGGAGGAGAGGGGACCGATGACTCTGTGTGAGTGTATGCATTGCACACACTCGCATTCCACTGATTCCGCTAATCTCGTCCCTTGAGGGGGGAAAGGGGAAAGGGTGGAGGGGAGCGAGGACGGGGGTATAGCCACATGATGTTTGCATTCGAACGAAGACGAAGAAGACATTGGTTGCGGGAAGAAAGTGAGCCAAGTAGGAGAGGGACGGGGGACGTGATAGGGCCTTATTGGTGGACGACGGGAATTAGCTATGAGAAGATGGGGAAGAGAGAAAAGAGACAGTAGGCGATACGGGCGAGATGGAAAACGCGGTGAGGCTTGAATTTTCGCTTTCAATTTTTTGCCGGTTATACTTCGTCCTTAAAAGGATGTCGGTGAATAGCAGGATATGTTTCCATGGCGTGAATGCAGAAAGTTAGGTGTCAAAATTAAGTAATAATTGATGAATAGATAGTTCTAGGTGAGATTGTACACGTGGAGCAACAACAACGTCACGGTTGATGGTAGGGGAGAGGTACAGGTAGGTTGGAGATGGAGGAGATATTCAGATTCTATTGTTGTTCTTTTACTGATTATTAGATTACCAGCCGGGCTACGCGCCGCTTCGGGGCGCTTCGCCCGACTGGCGTGTCCCGAAATTCTCGGCTTGCTAGATGCTTTATTTATTTTTATTTATTTGCCGGTAACAGCCGGATGAAAACAATAGGACCTATCCGATTATTATCTTGAATGGAAATCAAATTTTTCTGGATACTGAAGCATTTTTGGTTTATTGTTGCCCTAAATTTAATGGCAAGTTGCTAAGGCAAAAGTCCATTCCAAGCGAGGGGTCATCCGGCTGTGTAGTGCTGCCAAACGTTCGACTGCATTAGAGAAAAAGTATTTGCTTCCCTTCCCTTTAGCTAGCCTTTCATAACTCTACACCACATTCTTGAATTTTCTAGAATTTCCCCCAACTGGGTTTCGGTAGTTGAGCACTACATCGTAGAAACTATCCCTCGAAATTCTTCAAAATTTCGCTCCTCTAACCTTTCGCAGTGCAAGACCCCTCCACTCCATATAAAACACTTTTTCCAGAGCGTTTTCCTCTACGTTTATTCTACCAATAATACTTTTCCCAACGCTAAGCTTCGCTATCAATGCGAAGAAACAGGCGCGAATAGGCCGCACGGCGTAAATTGCAATCATGTATAATCCCCGCACGCTGACTATAAAGCGGAACGGTGCGGGTTCGAATCCCACTACGTGGGGAGATTTTGCAAATTTGGAAAACATCTATTGAGTGATCTTTGGTCATGTCCACGGACAGACGTTTGGCGAATTATATTATAGTATTGATGTTGTTATGTAGACTACCATTAAATCTTCTTGACTTCATATATTAGAAGTGTCAGTATGGCATCAAATTGTTGGTAAGAGAAAATACTGAGCGCGAATAATTGTTATAGTGATGAAAAATAACGTTTTGCCTAAAAAAGTTGAATGAGATTAACGAAAAGAGGCGCGAATTGCGCAAAGGAAATAAATAAAGAGCTATTAGTTCGCGTAGCGTAATACGCGAAAACATTTTCGATGTTATTTTCCCGTGTTATGCGCACTTAAAGGGTCCCTCCTACCATCTCATTCATTTCAAGAGATAACCAATTAACGGCGGTTGATTGATTGTGAGAGACAAGGGGAATGAAGAGACGCAGACAACGAAAGGAATCTTTGCACAGCTTTTTCTCAACAACGGCGAAGTTTCATCTAAAAGGGATAGAGTATGAGACTCACTTGAGAGTTATCAAATGATGTCAAAAACTGTATAAGGTCGATATTGCCTGGAGGGACCCTTTAAATATATATAAAAAGTATTTACAATACTTTTTATATATATTTA
The DNA here is from genome assembly GCA_900490955.1 of Micoletzkya japonica. Classification (NCBI taxonomy): domain Eukaryota; kingdom Metazoa; phylum Nematoda; class Chromadorea; order Rhabditida; family Diplogasteridae; genus Micoletzkya; species Micoletzkya japonica. Next base: position 278,860 of record LS884219.1, read on the forward strand.
AAGGGCCCCAATTTTACAAAAAAAAGTTTATAATTTTACAAAAAAAGTATTCCTTGCACGCTTGAGCATTCCTTTTCCTGCATTTTTTAATTGAAAAACTATACAGGAATAAGAAAATGTAAGCGGAAAACTGTAATATTCATTTCCGTATTTCGGCTTTAGTTTCACCACGTCACTTTTTCCAGAACTCAGATTCCTACATCGAGAACGGTTGCAAACTGAAGAAAGCCAACAAATAACAAATACTCACGAAATAAAGCAAAAGCAAAGAGCGTGAAAAGCAATTCAGATAATTGCGTCGGTTGTACCTACAGTAATGCATGTTGCTACAAAAAAAAACGCCATCGGTTATTTCAAAAAGTTCAATAGTTTTTTATTTATTTAAATAATTTTCCTTTTTTTGTCTGATCTAGGGCCTCACCAACGTATGCTTCAACGTCGTCGACCGGCACCTCGACTCAAAGAAGGACCTGTACGAGATTGCGATAACGTGGTTCGCTTTTTTTTGCCTTTCAAGCAATAGAATATATCCAAAATTGCTGAAATAGATGTATCATAAAATGCGGAGATATATAATTTGGCTAAAGGGAGGGCAGCTTCTGGGACGGGACTCTGGACGTGCATGACTACGCTGAGTTGACGTGGGAGACGATCGACGTTCTGGTTAGGAAGATCGCGAGAGTCCTTCAGTTACGACGGGAACAGGAGGTATTCCTGAGTAGACATTTCTTTACTTACCAGATATTTACCAGGCCAAGCGACCAGAATGTGAATATAAAATAGATAATTTTATTTTCAGCACGATTTCCGACTGCTTCTCTTCATTCCCAACGTCATCCAGCTTCCCCTGTCGCTTCTGGCTGCGAACCTCATCGGCATTACGCCAGTAATGGTGGTAAGAATCAAGTTTTTTTTCTGTCAACTTTGTTATTTCCCATTGACAATAAACGTTGAAGTATGCTACTTTCAAAACTATTTACTATTTTCAGCTATTTTTGCACAACTATTCTTAGAAAAACTGACTACTTCATAATGTTGAGGATCCCTCGTCCATTTCGGTCGACCAGCTCTCTCGCCTGCTCAAGCTCGTTCGGCCCACGCACATCGTGAGCATCGATGGGTTCTGGCTGGGAGAGAAGTTGCTGCCATCTAAGACACTGCTCGATGAAGCACTGGCCAAGAGCGAGGTAGAAACCTATCTATAACAGGAAGGGAGTAACGATGCGTCAATTCCCATTTTCGACAAGAGAGCGAAAATGCGTGGAACGAGTAAATTTACAGGCGGAACTTTTTTGCTAACATGGAATGGAACAAAGCAAGGCAATCTTACAATTAGGGATTATTATCAAATTGAAAAAAAAACCCTTCAGATTCCCGTCAAAGAGGTCCTCGTCATCCGTCATGCCGGTCCCAATCCCGGCGTGCCCCCGCCCTACAAGGAGTACATCGGCCGGCGACCCTGCTACAAGCTAGTGGTCAGTGATCTTTGGTCTTAATTGGTTGATCTTTGATCTTTGAGCTATATCAGTGCAGGTGCCCATGACCGAGGGTCGGGATGTCGAGTGGAGCAAGGAGATATGCAAGCTGAGGGGGGAAAACGTCAGTGAAGAAGTTGTTTGGAAGGATGTCCTGCACGTCTTTGTGCAGTATCCTGCCTGGTAAATTTTTATTTATTCATTTTATCTATAATACATGCTCAGGCGTAAACAAATGACGATTTGCTGATTATATTTAAGTAGATTATTATTATTATTATTATTATTATTATTATTATTATTATGTATTTTTATGATTATTACATTATGTATTATTAGGAAGAACGACGAGAACGTGTGCGAGTTAGTGGACGTTACGGTGAAGGACGTACTGCTCTTCAACAATCCTCTTCTGTCCAAAGTAAGACCCCGTGGAGGGCAATCCATCACGACAACAGAAAAGTAAATTATTTTTCTGCGGTCAGCAAAGGGATCGTAGAAAGAGGAGCTTTGACGACTACATAGGATCCAAGCCAACAATACTTTATTAAAGAAACTCCAACTTAAATAGGGTAGAAATGACACAAGCAAGACAAAACATACGAAAGGTCGAGAAGAGGAAATGAATGTTCCCGCATGATTTCTCTACTAGATAGTATCTTTCGTTTCTCCTGGCTTTTCCAGGACACTCCGGCCAAAAGAGAAGTCTAATTAGATATAAGATAATGAGAATAAAACATGAATAGTTCACATACTGAAGCCTAAAGTGAAAACTATCACATTACGATTCGGTGAGGCGTCCTCTGCTTGGAACCGGACTGTCGTCTCCTCCTCAATCCTTAAGACTTTCCTCGTCTTAGATCACTGGAGATCCTGACAGCTAGCAGGAGGTTGTCCATTACTTTGGCCCATCTTCCCTTCTTGTCTTGCTCGTTCCCGGACTACTGACCCATCCTCGCGATCGTCGCTTCCTTTCTCCATTCTCCATATCTTCCTTTCGTTCTCCTCTGCCTTCTTCTCTTCGTACTTCGTTGTTGTCCTCTTGTATATTCTTCCTTGCTTTGCTTTGCTCGCCCTCAAGCACAGTTGTCCTTGTGCTTTGCCAAGCGGATTGGTTCTTCTCGCTTGATCTTCCTCTTTCAAGACATCGAGGAGTTTTCTACTCCACTCGAGTCAGGAAAGATACTCACATACGGTCGTGTTCCATCTCGATCTTGTCCTTCACCTTCCGTATGCGAGGATTGCTGCTTGTCCCACTTCGTCGTCTCCTTTGACCTCTCAGGTCCCCTCCCGCCTTCGAGAGGTTCACTTTCTTGGGTTTAGTCCGAGCAGACACTATCTGCTTCCTGACGGTATCTGCCATCTTCTCGGCAGCCGCACTTCTTGCTGGCCGCGGCAGGTTCGATTCCTCGTAGAGAGCCGATGCACCACTTTGACGACTACATAGGGTCCAAGCCAACAATACTTTATTAAAGAAACTCCAACTTAAATAGGGTAGAAATGACACAAGCAAGACAAAACATACGAAAGGTCGAGAAGAGGAAATGAATGTTCCCGCATGATTTCTCTACTAGATAGTATCTTTCGTTTCTCCTGGCTTTTCCAGGACAGGAGCGGAGAATATACAACACAGCATTTCAAGCATTTTATTATAATATCGAATAGCGGAATAGCGGATCTTGTAGGCGAATAAGTGAGCAAAAATTATGAAATAAAAAAATTTCGTTACTGTAAGTTCCATAAGCTCTGAAATTTTTGTGGAGATTGGTTCAACCACTCCTGAAGAAATTCAAAAATAGTGGTCAATTCGTTATTAGATAGACACATTCTTCACCAGGCCGAATTCTGTGACATCATTCACAGACATCATTCATCTTTCATTTTTCATAATCTCATTGAAGATGCCCCACAGCGTTCTGTGCTTCTGCTTCTCTCCGCGTTCCTCGCTCATCTTCTCGCAACTGTCCCTGCTCGCCCTGCTGTCCAGGGGCTGGCCGGCGCTCATCGTAAGATAATATTTATTTATTTATTTTTGTAGTTTACATTTTGCTTCAGTACGAAGGAGTAACCGACTATCCGGATCCGTCACGCGTTGCGCATATCATAGCAAAGTATCAGGTAAAGGTTGCACTGAACGATAAAAATGGCCCTGCATATTTACCATAATTCAATGAATATTTCGAGTCTTTTTTCTCCCCTCCCTGACATTATTTGCATAAATCAATAAATAAATATTCTCCAGGTGGACACGGTCATCCTGGACTCGGTCTCGTCCCTCTCTCCCGCCTACCTCTCCTTCGTGCCCATGCCCACACTACGTAACGTACTCTGCCCCGAACCCGACTCTCGCACCGCCCGCTCTCTCTTCCCCGCCGCTCGCATCCTCGCCCTAGAGAACCCGCTCTAGCCTCTCGCAGACGTCGCTTCCGTGGCGCAATCGGCAGCGCGTTCGGCTGTTAACCGAAAGGTCGGTGGTTCGAACCCACCCGGGAGCGTAATTTTTTGCCCTTTTTGCCTATGCTTTTGTGGTGTTTGTTTTTCAATTTCAATGAATAAATATCATGTAAAGCGATCATAAAGACAATGTTGACTCATTTGTGCGTGATTATCTCGCAAATGTATGTGATTTCCAAGCCAGAAGACAACATTTGCGATTTTACAGAAACCACGACAACTTTCACCTTATCGTATTGCCTGAACATCGCCGTTAAACCTCTGAACTGCCACGAAATTCCTTTTTCATTCCCATATTTTTCGTAGTGTTTGCTCTCCGCACTTTCTCGCCTCGTGTTGCTCAGCCACGTTCTCACAAACAACACGAAACAACTGACCTATCGCTCTTGGTTGTTGTAGTTTGATCGATTCTCCAGCCTTTTCTTCTCTTCCCTCTACCTCCTGCCATCTCTCTCCCCTTTCTGTTCCTCTCCCCCTTCCCTCACCCTTCCCCTCCTCTCACATCTCGCTTATCTCTGTCCCTTCTTGCTATCTTTCTCTCTTCTTCTTCTCTCTGACCTTTGGCACCGCTCGCATCGCGTTTTCCCATTCATTTGTTTTGATTGTTGCGGTAAGTGAATAACTTTTTTCTCATTCCGCGCTATCGAATGCTCCGAAAAACGCTAGAATGACCGTTGCCTTTTCTCTCACCATACTCTGAAGTTTCCTCAAACTTTTATGCCGCAATAATTCCGCGTCTTCCCCCATGTGTTCCCGATGTGTGTCTTAATTATTCCGTAAACATTTACGGAATCTGCTTTCTGTTGCTACAGATTATGCCCTTCTCCGTGCCCTCGGACGTCTCGGGCGGTCTCTACTTTCTCGAGGGCCGCCGAGTGACCGGTCCGGGAGGAGCCCGCACCTTCGACGTCTTCGAACCGAGCACCGGTAAGATTACGAGATCAAAGACCAAAGATCAAAAATCAATCCAGGCACGGTCGTGGCCCAGTGCCCGGTGGCGGATGCGGGCGCGGTCGATGCGGCGGTCCGGACGGCCCACCGCGCCTTCCCCGAGTGGGGGTCGAAGACGGAGCTGGAGCGGGCGCAGATACTGCACGCGGCAGCGCGGATCATCAGGGTTAGAGCTCGCGAATCGATACCGTTTAATCCAATTAGGCACTTTTTCCAGGGTTATGTTTCACTCAGTACGGATTAGGAGATGTGATTCTGACAATGTTGGTAGTGAAACGTAACCGGTGAAAATCGGCTATCGGTATCGATTCGCGGGCTCTAATCAGGGTATGGACTGAACGAAAGATCGCCACCACCACAGCGGTACCATAGTGAAATAGACAAAGCGAATGGTTCACCAGCTCGCTCGTGAACGACTTTGGTGAATTATTCCCCACGCGGCCGGTGAAAATGGCGCGATGAATGATGCGCTAGTTACCTGCACAAAGCTGCAAAATATGGTAGTCCGTCCGTTGCGGTGTCCGAACGAGCCTAAATTCCCTTGCCTTTCGCACTTTCGCTCGCTCTGTCGCCTGTTATGTCGAAGCGCCTATTGAAGAAGACGGTGTCACAGCATTCCAAGTGTTCTGATAGCGACTAGCGGTTTCCGCGCATACGATCCGATCCTGCAGGCAAATAAAGGAAGCACAAAAAGTCGATTCGCTATTAAGCGACATTTTTCACCGGGCGGAATGCTGTGTTGTGCTCGAATATTCAAGGCAGACATGCGTTTCACCTCCAATTTATAAGCCGGCGAGAGAGGCGTTCAGTAATGCCAAATCGCTGCTCTTCCAAAATCACACCCTTTAAAGCGACCTGCTTTCGCGTCGGAAATAATAGGAATGATCATGGCGACCGACGGAACGCTTTCTTTTTTCAACCATTTTTTGAAATACTGGCTTAGTCTTATTATTTCACAACGGAATAATCATATGCAAAGACATATCATCTATTATCATAGGCTTGCCGCCTCAGGACTAGACCCCCCACTAGAGCATGTGATTCGTGTCTTTTTGATGTATATGTTTCCTACATCATTCATAACGCGTCTCGTCACCAAAAGCAGCGAAACATATTGGTCAAAAGGACACGAATGACATGCTTAGAGCTCGCGAATCGATACCAGTTAATCCAATTAGACACTTTTCTAGGGTTATGTTACACTCCATACATATTAGGAGATATGATTCTGATGATGGTGGTAGTGAAACGTAACCGGTGAAAATCGGCTATCGGTATCGATCCGCGGGCTCTACGCATGCTGTACTCTCAGAACAACCTGGAGGCGATTGCACGGGCGGAGGTACGGTGCAACGGGAAGCCGATCTACGAGGCCCGTGTGGACATCGCCTCGTCGGCCGACACCCTCGACTACATGGCGGGAATCGCGCCCGCCGTCCTGCTGGGTAGGCTCCTACGAACCCGTAGCCTATATAGTGGAATAAACCGATCCGTCAGTTTCTTCCGTTCCAAAATGAGTCTAATTTTCTCATCTTTGCACACTCTCTAGCATCATATTCGGAATGATTTGCAGACGGATCTGTTTAATCCACTATGCTGACAATGAGCGAAATTTCACCACCAAACAGCGCCTTGTGAAATATTCGCCACACAAATTTCACCGGCCGTCCGGTGAACTAGGCTCCAATTACGCTGAGCGTAGAATAAATCGCTGTCGCGTTTGCGCGCTTTCTCGCGCGTCATTGCAAATGCTCCGCCGCAGTATCTTTTCTCTACACTAATCATACGTGTAAGGCCTTCGCACAGCCCAAACGCGTTCATGGCTTGTGTACGTCCACGAAATGAGCTTGGGAATAGAGCCGTAGAATCGAGTACTTTTTATGGTTATCTTTCATCTAGTTCTGTATAAGCAAGACATTGATGGCTTTATGTAATACATGTAACATAACAGTTGTACGTTGGGAGGACGAGGACGACAAGGAGGTATTGGTTTTATCGGAGACTGGAAGACTGGAAGGGAGGTGTCCGCTTAGATACCCCTCGGGTCTTCATTGGCATTTCTGTCTCAACTATAACCACGAAAAAAGACTCCTCGATTCGACGGCTCTGCTTGGGAAGCTACGATAATCTGTGCCCTCAGGCGAGTCGATGGACCTCCCCGGCGGGCCGCTCACCCGCTTCGCGTACACCCGCCGGGAGCCCTTCGGGGTGGTCGGACTGATCGGCGCGTGGAACTACCCCTTCCAGACCTGCATGTGGAAGGTAGGCCGAGAGCTGAGCTTACTAATAAGGAATTACGAAGGTACTGCTAACATAGTAATATATTGGTAAGCATACTAAGGAAGGCTCCCAGGAAACGATGAACAATTGACGCAGTTTTGTTACGTATTCCGGAGGAATGCGTAACAAAACTGCGACAATTCTTCCCCGAGCTACCTACCTGGAAATCTCTCACTAGGAGCGATTCTCCGAATCGCTCCTAGTGAGAGATTTCCAGGTAGGTATAGTAGAGAAAAGCGGAACGTATAATTCGAAAATACGGTCTGGTAAAAGTTACTGGCCTTAGCGAGAAGTGGAATTTATGGGTCATCTTCGGAACGATTTATTTTCGATTTTACTGCTATCGATTTATTCTGTATGTTTGGGTGCTGCGTGCGTTCTTACAGCTTCTTTTATGTTTTCTTCTTCAGTTTTGCTCATTATTGAGATAATGATCTTGCATCTAAAAAACCGAGCTGTGATCAGACAAAATAATGCATCAAATGTGGTCTATTTCGTTCATGAGTGTGATATTATGAAGAAATACTCAAATTGAAAAAAGAAAACAAGAAATGACACGAAATTAGAACAAGAGACCGCTATAACCGCTTCAACAGTTTCGCGAAATTCCCGGGAAGAATATATCGTTCCGCGCATAAACACTTCCGCTTTTTATCTAGAGGGCCTGGCTTCGGGGGATCCCTGGACCGATTATATCTTCGTTTTTTCTCTACTATAGCTCGGGGAAGCACAAAACGGAAGTCATCATATTTCATCTGATGCGAGAATGAAGCTTGATCACGGTGTTTAATCTCTGCTCGTGACTTTATCATAATCCTCTGGCGGTGCAAAGACATTGTCGGTGAAGAAGTTCCGTCAGTATGCTCATACCTATAGCTTGTCAGGAACTTCCTCATACCGGTTCTCTCTTTGGCTGCAATTCGAAATGGGACGACTGACGGAACGTTTTCCTCAACCATATAACGAGAGCTTATGTCTTCGATCGCTGTATGGAGGTCGAATGCACGTCGCCAACAGTTCGTTTCGCGGAGATTGTCACATTCCGGCGATTGCCAACCGTCCGCAATATTCGTCGCTGGATCGGTCCCTAGATTGTGGGAATGTAGCATCCAAACAGATTAAAGCTAGATAGGGTGAACATTTCCTTCCAAGGCATAAATAAGTGCATGGCCTTGCATTCAATCAAGCCACATATTCAGGACTGGTTCGGAAAAATGTAGACACCACATTCGGAACAACACGCTTCAGTTTACATGTACTTCCAACTTTCACAATCCCTAAATCAAACTACACATTGACGTTAGCCTTGGAAACTAGACACCACGTTCGCAAAGATTGGAATAGCGCAATGTCTGACAGCTGTGAAAATGTTACGAAAAGGGGTACCGAAAAATAACGCTGATTTCGATAGGAACCCCGCACGGAAAACATTTGAGCCCAAGTATTTTGGCTCGTTTGCTAAATTGGTAGACGAGCAACGCACGCGGCTCCACTGCCAACTATGACACCCACCAGCATTATGAGGTAGACCGAGAACCAGAGCTTAATCAGCGTTCGATAATAGTCTGCCACGCAGTAAGTAAGACTGTTGAAGACTTGAGAAAGAAGGGAGTAGCCCAACGTTCTGACAACAGTGCAAATGTTAAGCGAACGAGATGCCGAAAAATACGTCTGATTTCGGTAGGAACTCTTATACGGTAAACATTGAATCCTAAGCATTTTGGCTCGTTCGGTTAACATCTAAAACATTGTGGTAGATAGATTTAGGACTTTCGAATACTGAATATCATTACTTTTTAATCACCTTCTCGTGCCTGAACGGAACTACGGTAGCGGTGAAACGATTGACAGTAAGAAGCAGTAGGCAAATAGTCTGGTTGAAGTTGAATAGGGGAATGAAGAAGGTCAGCAAGTTGCGAACGCTGTCGTGATTCTGTAACAGGAAGTTCCCTTGACTTCGTTATGCTCTTATATCTATAGTCATACGGCAATCAACAATGTCGAAGGAACCTATCGTGCCTACATCTTCACCTATGGTGTACCCGATAAATAAATAAATAAATACATTAAGGTAGACGTAAACCGGGTAGAATCCCTGCTCAACGCGAAGCCGATGTGAGAGCCACGAGTTGGCGTAGGCTAGCACGTTCTGAAGTTCACGTATTGTTAGCTTGTGATGATATGAATAATGCAACAGCTTTAGATATATGAAGTAAAGTTTTCGCGTACGATTCATCTGTTTATCCATCTAAGCGCAATATGAATCATGCTCTCATCAGCGAAATTTCCCTAGCTAGCTGGAGAATATTTCGCTCTTCGTACCTACCTGTTTTGCTCGAGCAAGAAAAAACAAAAAAGAACATAACGGTAAACATTATAAACTAAAATTACCACCACGGAATAGAGCAGAATGAGCTTAGCAAAGGCCCGGCACAGTCCCGATCCTACACTGCACACCGCGCCGAGAACCAGAACGTAGAGAGCGAGAGTGAGGGTACCGTAGGCTACGTAGATTGTCGTGACGAGCTCCATGAGGAAGTACCGGCTGAGAATATCCGGGAGACGATGTGGGGGATTATAAACTTCTCTCACGCGACCCGTGCACATTCGCACGCTAATCAAGACCTACTTCGATGCGTACCTATGCTAACCGCATAGCCAACCGCCGTAGAGTTGAGTTATGATGTCTTCAACTTGGATAAACATGGCGAGCGAAGGATGCTAAGATCGAGTTATCAAAACCATGAAAAGTCGACGAAAAGAGAGCAACTTGAAAAGTTGTTAGACCATTCAAGAGAAGCATTCTCCCGAATCTTCGCTCATTGTACAATCGTATTACATACTTTCAATAGTAGAGCATTCCATTCGGGTCTTTTCGACCAACCTGTTTCGCTGCTTTTAGTGACGAGACGCGTCGCGGTTATGAACGCTGTACGAAAGATATGCATCAAAAAGACGCGAATGGAATGCTCTATCTATTCAATAGTGTGGTAAAATTATGCGACTCTTGAAACGTCCCCGTTCAGGTGGCCCCCGCCCTCGCCGCGGGCAATGCCGTCGTCTACAAGCCCTCGCCCTTCGCGCCCGCCTCCCCCGTCCTCCTGGCGGAGATACTGACGGCGGCCGGCCTTCCGGCCGGCGTCCTCAACGTCGTCCAGGTATGCGGTACCGAAGATGCGCACTTCACCATCAAGAGGGTTGTTGAACTCCGCAAGTTGCTCTTTGTTACAGGGAGACGCCGAGACGGGCACCGCACTCTGTGAGCATCCGCTCATTCGCAAGGCAAGCTCTTATCATTTTAATTAAATGTATATTTTAAAAAAATGTATATCACGGATGGAGGAGGAAAACAACAGACCTGCTCTGTCTTTCGTATTCCCTCCTCCACTCAGGTCTCCTTCACCGGCTCCGTCGCCACGGGGATGAAGGTGCAGCAGGCCTGCGCAGCGAAGAACATCAAACCGGTAGGCATCAATCATAATAATAATAATATTTATCCGTGATGGGGTGGGACACGGGGTGGGAAGAGGACGGGGAGAGATAACGGTCTCATCTACATCATTGCAACTCGTTATCTACAATGACAACAATGCGCTGTAGGAATGGTTGAGGAAAGTGTTCCGTCACTTGCCTCGTTCCTATTTCGCCAAGAGAGCGTGAAGAGAGTCCAGACGACGTAGGAATGAGTTTGCCGACGGAGCTTTTTCTGTCAATTATATTTTCTTTTATATGTGTTCTACCTCTGGCCCGTCTAGGTGACGCTGGAGCTGGGCGGCAAGTCGGCCCTCGTCGTCTTCGACGACTCGGACGTCCCGAGTGCCGTGGCCGCGGCGATGCTGGCCAACTTCCTGAACCAGGGTCAGGCACTGAAGATGAGATTTCCAACCGAGTCGCAGGTTGCAAACGAATTTGCCAAAAGAAGCTTGTTTGCGAGACTCTAAGAGAATGCTGAAAAGCTGAAGTTTCGAAAGGTCTTGATTGGCCTTTTTTGCGAAGCTCTACGAAAAGCCTGAAAGACGCCGACAATTAATTAGAGACAATTAACCTTCTCCCTTGACAGGCCAAGTGTGCACGAATGCGACGCGCGTCTTCGTACAGCAGGGTGTACTGGAGGCCTTCACGTGTGCCCTGGTGAAGGTGAGCTTTTTTTGTCACAGTGTTCTGACAGCAGTTAAAATGTTAAGCGAACGAGGTGCCGAAGAATAACCATGATTTCGGTAGGAACTCTCGCACGGAAAACACCGTATCCTAAGCATTTTGGCTCGTTCGCTTAACATTTAGAACACTGTGTTGTAAACCTCTTTTCCGTCTATCACCAGTAATATTAGCTATTGGGAATAGGCGGAAGTCATGTTTGTTTGGTACAGGAGGCGAACGACAAGCTGGTGGTGGGCGATCCGCACCAGGAGGAGACGCGGGTGGGCGCCAGCATCAACGAGGGACACCTCAACCGCGTACTCGACTACATCGAGAGTGCCAAGGCCGAGGTATCTAGGCCGTGTAGTATATTACGTTAATCAGCATGCCCTAGGCAGTTAATAGCAAAATGATGATAGAGGGGAATGAAGGACGGCAAACTCTCCATGGTAAAAAATAGTAGCCATGCGCCGCAGACTTGTCTTGAATGTCTTGCGTGAAACAGAGCCATAGCGCGACCACCTAAGGAAAAATACAAATTGTAAGGAATGACGGCACTTGGAGAAACGTGTTCCTCTACCGTAACAGAATAAGAACTATGTGATGTTCAGGGCGGTACGGTAGTCCGCGGCGGAGTTCGCGTCCACCCCACAGGCGTCGAGAACGGCTTCTACCTCGATCCGGCCATTATCACCGGTTAGAGGTCAAAGACCAAAGATCAAAGATCAAGGATCAAGGATCACTCGATCTCAGGTCTGACGGACGACGCACGGGCGGTTCGCGAGGAGATCTTCGGCGCGGTTTGCCTCATTCTGCCCTTCCAGACGGAGGAGGAGGTGATTTATTTCGCGGAAATGAGTTTATTATAAATCGCGCCATAACAATTTACTCTATCCATTTAAATCAAATCTTTGCTGCTGCTCTAGGTCATTCACCGAGTCAACAACACGACCTTCGGTCTGGCCGCGGGAGTCTTCTCTGGGTAGGTGAACGCATAGATAGAACAACCATGATTATATCCAAGCTTCTCACACAATTCGAGTTTGTCCCTAGATATTCTTGCCTGTTCGTCAACCATGCCTTTCGCTGTTCTCAAAGATATTCAAGTAACCGCTTTCGCTACAGTAACCTGGCGCGTGCGCATCGCGTCGCGGCCCAACTCGAGGCAGGCACGGTCTTCATCAACACGTACAACGACACGGAGGTCCACGTGCCCTTTGGCGGATTCAAGAACTCGGGTCGGTGGTCGCTTGCGTGATCAGTAGTAGAACCATGCACACTGCGCTACATTTCATCACCCTCCTATGCGCCATTCACCAACGGTCCGCTGAAATTCTGATAAAAAGAGAAATAGTACACAATGTACAGATCGTCTCAGCACAAGCAACAAATAAGGAAGCCGGAAATGCCATCCGGAAAATATTATGAAACGCTTGCGAAATGCTATTTTCAGGTCACGGCCGCGAGAACTGCCCGGACACGTTGCGGTTGTACACGCAGATCAAGGCGATCTACGTCAACGTACAGGACAAAACCGAGCACTGCTTCTAGACTAGACTGTATTCTTGTCGAAAACGTTCCGTTTGTAGCCTCATTCCTACTTCGTCTGCACTCTCTCCCACTTCGTTCTCTCGTCAAAAATATAGGAATGAGACGACTGACGGAAAAGTTGCCTCAACCATACCTTGATGCCACTCTTGTATTGCTTTAGCATCCTGCACACCCGCAATGAAGCTTGATGCCTAAGTATATTCAGGCAATTACTGCAAAACTAGGAGGAACGAGAGGTCAAAGTAATGCTAACATCCAAAGAGACGGCGAAAAGAGGCAGAACCATTCCTCTTGCGCTGCTTGTGCATGCTTCTTTCTCAAAGGGCCCCTCTGAGCACATTTCGATCCCTCAGGAGCGTATTTTAGACATTCCTTCAGTTTTGTCCTTTTCATAAAACATGTGTCTCCATTCCTTCAATAAGCAATGCCTACGAATCAGACCGCCCGCGCGCTACAGTATTCACGAAATGACATTCGTATTCGCGCGGTCCCTGAAGAGCAATGTAACTTTGCATACAACTTCTCGCCTAACAGCGGGGAATGACGGGGAAAAGATGCAAATATAGGATTGTAGGTTTTCGACATTGCTCTTTCAGATGAGAGGAAGAGAAACCAGGGCGTTAACAAGTGCTCAGAGGGGCCCTTTAGCTTCGTACTAGAGCCGTCGAGTCAGCTCCTTTTTACGGTTATCCTTCATCTAGTTCAGTATAAGCACGACATTGATGATGGTAGTACGTGAAACACTGTCCGTCGTTCGAGCAGAAATCGATTTCTTCAAGCCTTGTTCGAGTGTGTAATCTTCGCGCTCGGCTTGCCGAATGCCGTGTACCATGCAAGACCCGGTGAAAGAAAACGTCAGGATGTTATGTATCTTGGCCCACAGGCAAAACGCCGAGATTTCACCACTAATTCCACCAAGAATTCTTATCATTCTGCCTTTGCATCCCGACTTTGTTTTCCTTTCACCGGGGTTTTGTGCGCTTATGGAGCGTACACACGCGCCCCGTTTGCTCAGTCCTCGGAGTGAGCATGCAAAAATTGGCCGTGCCCGCGGCGGGTGCGTATCGCCTTCGGGGGCCGTTGATATCGGGGACGGCGGACCGACGGACGGAGACGATCAAGGGCCGAGCGAGAGGCCTCTTAAGGCACCCCCCGCCTCTCGCTTACGTAGCTCGGCCGCCGCCCCCACCCGGGCCTTACGCGTACGAGAGCAGAGCGCGGCCAAGCGACCCCCTCCTCGCGCGCGGCCTAGCCCAGCCGGGTTTGACGGGAATTTCGGCCGTCACTCTACCGCGCCCCACTGTTGACAGCCGACTCTGCACGCTCTAACCCGAGAGAGGGAGAGAGTGGTGGTGGGCTCGGGGAGGAAATAATACGTATATAATACGTATATAATACGTATATAGAAATAATACGTATATAATACGTATATGGAAATAATACGTATATAATACGTACATAGTACGTATATAATACGTATATAATACGTATATAGAAATAATACGTATATAAGATTACTATGGACGCGTCCCGTCTCTGGCATCTTCCCTTCCTCATTCGGGCTGTCCTCGACCTCCGCGGATACTAATGCACCAAGGACTATTTATCACGGAGAAGTCGGCCGAAACATCCTGAGTAGAACTACTACACTCATAGAAAATTGTGGGGAATATTTCCCCACGATTTGCACTTCGGGAATAATTCACCAGCCGGCTGGGGGAAATTTCGGCTTTTTGGGGAATTATTCCCTAGCGGGTTCGGGGATTTATTCCCGAAGTGCATTTCGTGGTGATATTTGCGGTGAATTTTCGCTCAGTGTAACGTCCGCAATAAACGTTTATCAGGAAGCCAAGGGCGAGAAAATCTCTAAAACTCTCTTATATACGCAGGGTGAATCAAGCTGTACAAGAGAACAGCCAGAGGGAAAACGAGAGAAAAGACACGTCGCATAGAAGGAATTGATTGTGGATGATTCCATCCACAACACTCCCGGCCCAGGAAAGAAGTGAGACTCAAGTGGCAATTCAAGCAACTCTACTATTTTTTATCACCACAAAGTATGTCTCAGTAAGTGAAGAATAAATAGGCTTTATTGTTAGCAAGGATATGACTTGGACATGATGTGCTGGTCAGTCAATCAAATAAATAAATAAATGAATAAATAAATAAATAAATAAATAAATGTATCCTCGTTCCCTGTCTCTCTTCTCCTGCCTTCTGTCCCTGTCCGCCTGCTCTCGGCCTCGCTGCCTCTCCTCCCGATCTCTTCTCTCCTTCTCTTCGCGTGCTCCATCGTCATGCGTGGCGACCGTCTTGTGGCCCTTCAAGAGGAACGGATGTCCGAATTATGCCCGATTGCGACTGTGTGTCTGCGTCTCTCCAATGCCCATGATCTCTCACCTCACTCTCTCCTTTTGCAAGCGTGATCTACCCTTTGGAGCAGAACGTAGTGCTGACGAGAACAAGGGAGGATTGTGAACGTACGCGTTTATGTGGCGCGGTGATGAGTTGAGATGCGGATGGGGCTGGAGGGCATCTTCTGTCTCATAATCTCGAATGCGCTCCTTTGTCGTGATATGTAGCAGAACGTGCGTGCGATGTAAGCGCACTGAAAATTAGCTATGAGATAAGCAGTGGACATTGGATAATCAATACAACAGTCGTCATAGTAGGAGAAGCGAATGCCAACCGATGATCCGCAATATGGGACTATCTTACGATAAACAAGATCAGAAGGAGTGGAATGGAGGCAGGGGGAAAGGGACGAAAGAGAGGAGGAAGGGGAAACGGGGAATAAGGGAGGGAGAGCGAGGGAGGAGGACGAGAGATAGAGCAATATAATAGTTATGGTTAGAGGGAACGCAGAGATAAGAGAGGGAAGAGGAGCAAAGAGATGAGCCATCTGGAGGAGAGGAGTAGAGCAGTCGAATCGAGTCTTTTTCGTGGTTATTAGAAGATTTATTGGTTCTAAATAATAAGAAAAGACAACGTTTTATAGACTACGCTAATGTGTTTCATGTATTACATAGAGCCATCAATGTCTTGCTTCTACCGAACATGGGAAATCTCTGAATAGCATGGGAAATCTCTAAATAGCAGTTAACTCAACTGTCACAATCTAGACCTTCTTTATTTATACCGGAAGGAGAAGGGGGGAATGAGAGAGAGAGACGCTTCGCGACGATTCCTCCATTCAAATGCGACGTGCTCTTTAGAGCCGTCGAACCGAATCCTTTTCATGGTTATCTTTTATCGAGTTCAGTAGCGGCTTTACTTTTTGATGGCTTTATGTAATAGATGAAACACCGCTCCCGAAACGCGGACGCGTCCTAGGCCAGCCGGCTTTACGGGGAAAATGCTTTCGCCTCCGCCTTCTGGTGAAGAGCAAGGAAACGCTTGACCGAGGACGTCACACTTGATGCAAAACGAGCGGCTGTACGTGACACACAAAAGGTTTATCGCAATCGCCTTATCTACAGTATCCTACCAGATCAGGGCTGGTTACAATTAGAGCATTCGATTCGGCTGTTTTCGACCAATATGTTTCGCTGCTTTTGGTGACGAGACACGTCGCGGTTATCAATGATGCATGAGACATATTCAGCAAAAGGACCCGAATGGAATGCCCCTAGTTACAATCTCAGGTCATGTGGGTAGCTGCCGAAGCGCAGGCAGAAGTGCTCGCACTGTTCCTTCGTTCGGAAGTTGTTCGACGTCGACGGCCGGTCGGGATTCCAGCGAAACGGCACGCATTTCGCGCCGTCGAAGCCGAACCGATCCAGACACGCCGGCGAGGGATCGTCCGGGTGGTCGAAGATGGGATGCGAGCAGGTCGTCTCTGGAGAAGAGCAAAGATCAATCTGGGGAAAAAGATCAGCCAGATACAGGTGAAGGTTGGGAATGTATAGTTTTACTTTTCCGCACAATCTAGGCTTCACCTCGATTCGGGCAGCACACGCCGTCGGGGGTGCCAATAACGCCTAGGGAACGAATGCACTCGTAGCCCGGGGGGCAGGTCGACTTGTCCGCCTTGGAGGAGCAGAAGAGCGGGGAGGACGAGTTGCGGAAGATTGACTGCAATCGAACTCGCCACACAGAAAAAATATGCATAAAGGATTACATGTATTGGGGGCAATGTATAGCTCGTAATACGCAAATGTATACCCACGTATACATTGGACCCATCCCAATACATTCATTGTATTCTGTGGTATACAATAATGTTGTAAGTACGTTTTTTAACGGATTGAATGTATTCCACGTTATGCTTTTTTTTCTGTGTGGCCATGCCTATATTTGGGAAACCACCGTTGTTTGGTCAAACGGTCCTTTCATCAACACTTGTATATAAGGAGAGACCGATTTGTGGCGGTTTCCCCTATATTTTTTTGAGAAATAGATAAAGGTGGCTATTATTTAAAATGATTCCGTGATTTACCTTATACCCGCCACCCTCCGGAAACGGGCACGTCAGCGGCGGGCCTATCTCTCCTGTGGCTGCAAGATACAGTTTTTTTTCATTTCTAGCATGCTTTCGCGACGAATACTATACCGTCGTGACTAAATATTACTGCCATTACTACATCCTTAGGAGAATACGAGGTTGGCAAGTGAGGGAAGACTCTAGAGGTTTAATATCGGTTGCTTTTCGACCACGTGTTTCGTTGCTTTAATGGCCAGACGCGTCGCGGCTATGAATGATGTGTGAAGGCATGAGCATCAAAAGGAACCGATTTTAAACCTCTAGAGTAGAGCATGTGGTTCGCGTATTTTTGATGTATATGTTTCGTACATCATTGATAACCGCGACGTGTCTCGTCACCAAAAGGAACGAGACATATTGGTGAAAAAGACGCGAATGACATGCTCTATTCTAGACGACCCACAGATGTCGTTGACGGCTAGGCACACCCACTGCATCGAGGCGGAGGGGACGCGGAGCGAGTTGGCCGGACAGCGACAGCGACCTGACAGGCACAGAATTATAGTAGAAAAAAGGAAGATATAATCGGTCCAGGGATCCCCCGATGCCAGGCCCTCTAGATAAAATATGGAAGTGTTTATGCGCGGAACGATATATTCTTCCCGGGAATTTCGCGAAACTGTTGAAGCGGTTATAGTGGTCTCTTGTTGTACTTTCGTGTCGTTTCTTGTTTTCTTTTTTTCAATTTGAGTATTTCTTCATAATATCACACTCATGAACGAAATATACCACATTTGATGCATTATTTTGTCTGATAACAGCTCGGTTTTTAGATGCAAGATCATAATCTCAATAATGATCAAAACTGAAAAAGAAAACATAAAAGAAGCTGTAAGAACGCACGCAGCACCCAAACATACAGAATAAATCGATAGCAGTAAAATCGAAAATAAATCGTTCCGAAGATGACGCATAAATTCCACTTCTCGCTAAGGCCAGTAACTTTTACTAGACCGTATTTTCGAATTATACGTTCCGATTTTCTCTACTATACACAGCATTCCGACCGAAAGGGGAAGTGTCTAATAGCGAATTGGCAACTAATTTTGAATTTACATCACTGTGTCTTAGTGAATCTTCGCCAAATTTTGGCAACTACTTGGACTGATGGGGTTGAGCTTAAGTTTTTAAAGTGATGAATTTTCGCTTATTTTTAAGTCCACAGTGACGATAGATCACAGCGGAAAGTGCCATTCGCTAATCGAACGCTGGGAATGCTGTGATTATCTCAACTTCTTCTTTTTTT
The DNA here is from genome assembly GCA_900490955.1 of Micoletzkya japonica. NCBI lineage: Eukaryota > Metazoa > Nematoda > Chromadorea > Rhabditida > Diplogasteridae > Micoletzkya > Micoletzkya japonica. The sequence goes on from LS884219.1 coordinate 297,437, forward strand.
CCAAACCGCTTTTGCAAATAATTTTACAGAGAACAGCGTTTAATGCTTTGTCTCAATTTCGCGTTGTTGCAGTTACAGTTACAGTTTAGTCGCTTTATCGAGGACAACAAGCGTGGGGCGGGTCTTATTGCTTCACGGGTCCTGTAGCGCCAACTTCCGAAGTCTTGTCCATTCCTCCTTGTCCTCGGCCATCGTCAGGAATCGGTAACCAACCGCCTCGACAAAGGTGTCCCTCCATCTTGCAACTGGCCGGCCTTTCTTTCGC
>LS884219.1:307353-321494 GCA_900490955.1 Micoletzkya japonica
ATTCCCCAGGATCACGCCGTGAGCAGTACTTCGCTCTTTGTAGCCGGGCAGTAATAGTAAGTGTTGTATCATGAGAAAAAAACCCGACGGATACGAATCGAGTACTTTTGATGGTTATATTTCGCCCATCCCAAGATAATAAGGCGGACGTTCGTTATGAATCTATCGTGAAACATAGTGAAACAAAAAAACACAAAAGTACCCGATTCGTATCCTCTACTACTTAGTACGTGGCACGACGCTCATAACATTTACTTTTCTACGGGCAATCGGCATAGATACTTCCAGCGTAAGAGCAGAGAAACACACCAGTTGCAGGGGGGGGGAGTCAGCCTTCTATTTTCAAACGGCGCAGAAGAGGAAATTCTTCTCTCCTACGCCGTCTTATCCCGTCTGGCATCGCGGCCGAGTCGACTAAGGAGGAAAAAGTGGGGAAGGACACGATCAGATACAGACCAGCGTGCTGTTTCTAGTGCTGCTTAGACCATAACATGTCGAGGTCAGAAGGTCATCACTGTATTTACCAGAGCAGCAGTACCGAAACATTGCATGCTGGCATCAAGCCTCCCTATTACTAGGTAAATCGGGCTGACTCGTGGAGCAAAGCAGTGTTTGGTATACTCTCACAAGTTTCCACCAGTATGATTCGAGAGGCAAGAGACTGGCTGATTAATAATCTCTTTAATAACCTCGTTGCCTACGTTGCGACGTTGTAGTCATTGTACGTTCCTATTTTATCCGTCATGCTTCCAGGAGTCTTAACCTCGCAATTCGCTTTTTCACCGTTCCTATTTTATCGCTTTTGCTCCTTCTAATTGTTATTCCTATATTATTTCTTGTACAATAAATATATTATTATTATTATTATTATTATTATTTTTATTTTTATTGCGAGGACTGACCGGGACGGAGTGGCTGGCGACCCACAACGTGTCCTGCAGCTTGCACGGCGCGCACACCGCCTCGATCTGTAAGGAGTCATCTTGAAGAGAACGTATAAGCCTACCGGTATTCAGTACCCGCATATTAGAGTGCGCCTATCGAATGAGATAAGGCGATCAGGCACACCGAGAGAGTGGAGAAGCGAGAAGAGAATGAGATGTGGAGAGAATGTAAATGCATACGACAACATATCTATGCTAACACTACAAATGCCGGTTGTGTTCTTGAACCGTAAAAACGTTTTGAACCCCCCCCCCCCTACGTATGCCTACCGGAATACAGTGCATATGCTAACCAGTACAAATGCCTGCTGTGTTCTTGTTCAATGGCACCTACGCTTGTCGAACGTATCGTGCCAGCGGTAGCGTATAGTTAAGATCCATGTCCTATCAACGGCGTTCACAAGGTCCATAATCAGCTCTAAGCGTGTCTGCCATTGATCGCTCAGCACAGTTGCAGCGGCTGATTTAAAGGGACACGGAAGTGATTTTCAAGTGAAGCTTATGTGAAAGTTTTTGTCGTAATTAGTATAAAACCAAAAGGAAAAATAATAAAAATTAATAGTATTCGAGAAATGATTTTTCGAAATTTCGTCCAACGACGACGTTACTGTGTTTAGCGAAAGGAATTAAGCCAAAAGCGACATTCCTGTTAACGACGGAAGCCCGGAACGAAAAAATGAAACATGCGATTTTCGAGTTTTTTCTTCAATTTTTTTATTGTCACTATGTTTTTTCTCACATTTTGAAACCTTAGAAGAATTTTCATCGAATTTTAAAACTTTTGGTTAGAGGCTGCTTCCTCCCTTTAATTAGGTAGTCGATCGGGGCACCCTAGTGGCTCAATCATCGGAGAGTGTTGTGTCTTGAGCTGCGCTCTGTTCTCGGTCTATTCCCCCCCCCTACCGGCCCTCCCTCGCACTCTCCATTATCTCCCGAATCTCCCTCCACCTTACTCGACGAGGGATTGGGGGCGCATGTACTCGCGCTGGCGGTGGCTCCTTCCCTTTATCTCCCTTCTCCCTCTCCCTTACTATGTATCTCTCCCTACCGCCTCCTCACCCCTCTCTCTTTCTCTCTGTGCTCATTTCGACCGCCCGCTAGACATCCGATCTGTGATGCCAAATTTGAGCAAACAACTCGGAGAGTAAGAGAGAAAGAGAGAGAGAGAAAGAGAGCTCATGCGACCCGGTAGGAGAAGAAAGGAAGAGGAACATTGACTACTGTTTCAGCGAGCACCGAGTCCTGGAGAATTGCTAGCCCACTCCTCTTTCCATGGCAAAACTCGGCGGAGATCAAGCAACAATGAGCGCCTCTCCTGTTGATTTAGATAGCCCTTGCAAAGGCACTCGAATTGCATGCTCTGTATTTGTAATGGCTGCTAGTTGTCTGCATGCTCTTCATAGCGCTTCGCTCTCTCTCTCTCTCTCTCTCTCTCTCTCTCTCTCGTCGGAACTAGGAATGAGACGACTGCCGGAAGGCTCTCGGCCATAGTCTCCCTCTATCAATCCCTAGGAGAGGTCCACAGCCCTCAGCCCCGACGTCCATTACGCGTATGGCGTAGATAGAAATAGAAGAGTAGATTAACTCCCCCCTGTACCAGCCAACTTTGTCTGGGTTCTCTTCGCACAGCCCCGCTCTGTCGCCGGAAATGCTCAGTCCTAGTCGCCCTCTATCCACCCCCCCCCCTACCGTACCAGTCCGGTCTCGTTCTGCAGTTCGGCCCGCCTCACGACGGCGCACGTGCTCTCGACGTCGGACAGTCGGGCGAGGTAGGCGTCCTCGGCCGCCGTTACCGCCGTATCCTCGGCGATCTGGTGGAACTGCAAGGAATCATTAGGATATGACGAATAGATGGGCACCTTTATCGTTATCTTTACCTAACGCTATCTTTATCGTCTACGCAATTTTCGAAGGGAATATAAGGGAGGAAGAACGCAGCAGTAGTCATTCCTAACTCATCTTCTCTTTAGAGAGCACCCGCTGTCCCATGTAATGTAGTAAAGCATCCACAATTATGATCGGACTTTAGGGAAGGTCCTGAGGGACAGCAATGCCTATGGCCCGCTTGAGCCCTTTTGCTCTCGCCCAGTATAAGGTGGGCGATCTATCCCGGGGTGTACCGGCTGACTCGGCGCTAGAACTAGAGCCGTCGAATCGAGTCTTTTTCGTGGTTATGTTACATGTATTACATAAGGCCATCAATGTCTTGCTTATACTGAACTCGATGAAAGATACGCATAAAAAGGACCTGATTCGACGGCTCTAGCCTAGAACTCTACGCGAGAGAGAGATCGGTCCGGAGGCTTGCGCCTGTTCTTTGTTTCGCTTCTCCCCCCCCCCTTAGTAGTCTACTCCTGCGCGACTCTTCAAGGCGCCGCTTGTCCAGACGACGTAAACATACACACACACTCCTTCACTCTCTCTCCCCATCACTCTGTATCCAGGGTAGCAAGAAGAGAGCGCGAGAGGCAGTAGTGCTGCCCTCGAGAGACTACTCGCAGTCGTGCGCCGAGGGCAGAGTTAGTACGAGACAGGTGCATGCATACTCGTACGGATACATCATACTGTGTTTACCACTGGCGTGCTTACTTGTTTGGGCGATGACTCATCCGATCCCATCACTTGCTTCACCACCACCGGGTACCGCCTCGTCCGCTTCGTGTAGCCGATCGGGTCTCGATTCTGCTGGATGGCTGCAAAGAACACTCCTCACAGTGCCCTCAAAGTTAAGCGAACGCGAGTCAAAATGCTTAGGATACGGTGCATGCCGCTTCGCTTAACATTTTGACTGTTATCAGAACACTGTGTCCTCCTAGCCGAACCGAACATCGCTCCAAGCCCCTGCCACAGTTCACCCACAAACTAGACTACTCAACGATTCTGGGCATTGTCTATTCACGCGCCTTTCCTTGTGTAATGCTACCTATTATGGCAGTTCCGTGTAATCACAACCTGCCTTCATCCCCACATCCGATGCACATCAGACAAGGCACACCGGCAGAGATCACTCTCATACACGCCTCTCGTAAGCATTATACACGTTGCTTCCGCGGACATCCGCAACACGATGCGTAACGGGGCTAATCGGAGCAGCAGTTAGGGCAGCACTTCCATTCCCGTACTTCCTCCTCTGTGCGTTGGCATGCTCTCCTGTTTAAAGCACTATGTTTCTTGCAAGCAAGTGCCGGCGAAACCTTTCGCTAACATTTGACGAACGCGATACACGCAGTTCTGTTGCAACGGCACAATTGCGCACTGCAAGCTATCCATGACTGTTTGCGACGGATTCAACTTAAAAGCACTGCTTGCGGAACCTGACTGTCAAGGCAAATCCGTTTCCCATATCGTCGCTTATGATCCGCTTACTCACCGTTCCGATCCATTCCGACGGAGAGGCATTTCTGGAAGCGACAGTGCCGGCAGGCGCAGCGGATGCCTGCAATGCACCGTGAGCAAACACTTCCCCCCTTCTGTTGTGCTTTGTCGAGAGAGCAGGAGCAAAAGAACTCGTAGAAGAGTCAACCGCCATTATCGACTGAACCATTCCCCCCTCCTCTCCTCCACCTCTCACTCTCTACGCCTGCCTATCTAGTCCGGTCGAGCCGCAAAAAAGGCGCAGTGCAACGGCAAGGATGGTACGAGAGCGTGGGCAGAGAGCGAGACACAACGATGGAGACTAATCGAGACGTGCGATCGAAATTCGATAGGTGCATTACTTAATTTAATTTAATTTGCCTACTTAATTTAATTTAATTTTACTTCGATTTGACTAAGGTGAAGCATAATCATCGAAAGCACTCTATCCGCAGAGACTAACCTACAATCTAAGGGCAGGAAACGAGTACAAATTACAGCCTACAACGAGCGCATGATGACTGACTTAGCCGTCTAGCCTGTTTCATTAGCCTCTAAAGCTCAGAGATTTGTTTGTCCAGAGAGCGAAGGATGGTCAGTGGAACCGCGCACCCCCCTTCGCGCGCTTTATTCAGCTACTCACATCCACTCCGTACGCACACACACATACACTCAAGAAAGTTCACGATACAGCTGAACGGACTGCCGCACTATTTTGGGCCTACCCTCGCCAGCAAAAGCGCGGTCTTGTGAAGGTCTTTGTAAGGCCGCGCGTACTTCGCCAACAGTAAGCCAGGTGATGATGAAATCGCGGTGGGACTCACTTTTGTCGACGGGGCAGTTTCCGTTGAGCTGACACACGAACACCTGCTTCTTCATGATCGTTCGCCGGAAGAACGTCTTGCTGCAAAAAAGGCCGCGTTCTCGCCTAACACGAACTGACAAGTCACCTTATCAGCTATCATTCAAGATTAACGCTAACTATAAAGCTTCAACTATCCCATAGTGGAACAAACCGATCCGTCAGTTTCTCTTTCGCACCTCAATAAGTCTTTCGCCTTTGCACGCACACTCTCTCTCTCTGGCCTCATATTCGGAGAAGCTTCTCTGATGCGGATCAGGCTAGGTACTACACAACTTTCTGCTCCAAAGGGTAGGTAGATCATGCTTGCAAAAGGAGAGAGGAGAGGTGTGAGAGCATGGGAATTGGAGAGACGCAGACACAACAGTCGCAATTGGGCGTAATTCGGACTAGTATAATGTAGCGTACTGACCATCCGTTGCATGACGGGACGCCGTAGTGGTAACCCGTACTCGCGTCCTGGCACACCAGACACAGTTCCTCGCCTCCGGCGGTCCCACCCGGGCCCCCGGGCGCGCCGCCATTGCCGACGACCGTCCCGCCGCTAGCCGCCGTCAGCGTTGATGCCAACGTGTTCGCCAGCGTCGCCATTCCTCACGCAACGTACACACAACAACGGAGAAGAAGAGAAGAGAGACACACCACCCTCTGCGTCTCTGCCCCCTCCTCGCGCTCTCTCTAGGTGCACTCTCGCCGTCTGCCGCTCTGGCCACGCCCCTCTGCCTGATACAGTGAGTGTGTGTGCGTGTGTGTGTGTGTGTATGTGAAACACTGGCGAGAGGAGGAGAGCGGATCGAGCAGGAGGAAAGGGGAAGGGAGAGTAAGGAGAGGGCGGCACTGAGACAGAGACGGCTGTTCAGAAGCTGAGAGGAGACAGCATTGATCTTGGAGAGGAGGAGATGAGGGTGGAGGAGGAGGAGGAGGAGGAAGACTAGAGGGAGGGAGAGACGAGAGGGTGGGACTCGGCGGGGGGAATGCAGGACCCGCCCTAAGACCCTGAGGCGACGCGAGTTTCGGCACACGGAGCAGTGTGCGGCGGTCTCCGCCTGGTGAGGAATGCTATTCGTCGTCGTCCTCGTGGTGTACTGCTGCGGCCCGGCGGCGGTCGTGGTGGCGACGTGGTCGTCGGCCCTCTATCCGGACATCCGCGGAACGTCGGCGGAGCAGTGTCAGGCGACGATTCCGCCTGATCAGCTACTGTACGTGTGCGATCCCGATCGGGTGCTCAACAAGAGTCAGAGTAAGCCATGATTTTGTGATTGTACATATACTATCTAGGTATACTATGTGATTAGTTAGGATGGTGTAGGGCTAAGCTTGCGGGAAGCTCATGTAATGCATCTAGAAATGTTATTCGGCTGGCATTTAAGCGGCTAATGGGAGGCACAGTGTGCACAGGGGCGAGCCAGATGCTGTGGGGGGGGAACTGACCGTGATCTACGCAATGATCGCGATGTCTGTTAGAGTGGTCGGCCATGAGAGGCGGAGCGTGGAGGAGGGGAAGGGGGGAGGCAGAGTAAATGATGACGATTGGCGCTGCGAGTACGAGTAAGAGCGACCGATCTGCGACGCTACTGTTTCGTGTGCTTGTGACGTTGAAGGGGCTCGATCGTAGAACCAAGAAGGGGAAGGGTGCAAAACAAGGCGAGATCGATCGTAGAACCAAGAAGACGGGTTCTCAAAGACTCGTGGATGGGTGAACGATCATGAGGATGGAGATCCAGCGGGAATAAAGCGCCGCATTAGGAACACGTTGCTTTTCGAGATGTGCGCAGACTGGTCTGCACAATGATCGTGCTCCATGTCGCTACAGCTAATGAAGCATACTGGCCAAGACGGCCCCAGGATGGCCAGTCTGCCCAACAATAGTTGCTTTGCAGCCACCTGGCTCAACTCGATGCTGCACGAGCTGTCGCTATCGACACCCTGCCACTGTCAGAGGAGGTGAGAACCAGGAACGGAGTAGCTCTCAACGTATCCTCCTTTTCTGTCTTTGTAGTTCTCATTGTATATACTGGTTAGGGGAGCCAAGCGTACGAGTGTTCCGGTATATAGTAAGCCTTGCGTCGCTCTATCCGTGCCCTCATAAGGATGTGGCTCGCCGGCGCGTCCATAGAACGAGCAACCAAACGCCTGGTCAAGGCTACTCTCTTCGCCTCGCGCCATTCTGACCAGCATTTCATGAAATCGGTCATTTCATCAACCATAATCGGGCAAACAACCAGTGTTGTTGAGACGACAGATTGTATGAAATGTTTCCCGTTATTTCCCGTTCTTCCCCTTATGACTATCCCATCTACCCCCGATTCCCCGTCAGGTCCCAGTGTGCGGTGAGTACGGATTCTGAGGCGCTCCACGGCTTCGTCGTCTCCATTGCTGTAGTGCAGAACCTGCAGATGACGATGCACTCGCCCAGCGAGCAGTAAGTAATGCTAAGAGAAAAGCCGTCGGGAATTACCGTGCCCGATTTTGCCCGTAAGAAAGAATCAGTGAACGCTACAAACACGGAAATGCTATGAATCACCGCCGACCAGAGAACACACCAGCAGGATCAGACGTGATGCTAAAGTGCGTGATTCGGCTATGCTTTGCGTTTACTATCGCAAAGCATAGCCGAATCACGCACTTTAGCATCAAGTCTGATCCTGCTGGTGTGTTATCTGTGTGATGCCTGCTGCGCGTACTCCTTATCAGTGCGATCTGTAGATTGCACGTTATGACCTATGAAGGGTCTTCCATCTATCAAAGCGTCCTTGCACTGTTAGGCCCAGACAACTGGGCATAACTGAAACTGGGCCAGGACGGCAGTAGAATCGAGTCGTAAGCGGTTGTTTTGCGGCTCTCGCGGTTATTTGTCTGCGCTTCGGGGGAGGAGGAGAAGAGGGAGAGTTATGAACATGTGGCGAATGTTGAGGGTGAGGGATGACTCGAGAGTGGAGGCGAGAGTGGAGGAATTCAAGGAGGGAAGAAATTGAAGGGAGGGGCACGAGGACTTTGTGTGAGGGTGGTGGGTGTGGGTGGAAAGGGGAGAGATTGGTGCATACCGATATTATGAATCGACTACTGGTGTCGATCGATAGTACACAACATCTGAGCCGTGCTTAGCCGTATGTATGGAGCATTCCGCTCTGTACTATAGGAAAGGACGATGGCGGGTGGGTTTCGTTGCTAAACTATTCGTAGTGAAGGAAACCAGAACACGCGTGCGTCCCGATAGATAGTACTGACAAGTCGATAAACTACAGCGGCGGCCCGCATGTGATCTGTGCTCACAAAATTTTCTCGTCCTCACCGATACAGCGTTTGGAGGTGGAGGAGAAAAGGGGGGAGCACTGCGCTTAGTCATAGGGTAGTAAAGAGAAAACGTTGATGGAAGGATCTGAACAGTATGAATATGTGAGACACGGGTTTTGAGAAACTTCTGTATCGGGCAACCACAGCAGCATCATGTGATCACAATAAGGATGCAAAGCGCAAGAGGCATATTCGACGATGAAGATGAAGAGAACGGTGAAGGATAAAGATAAATCGTATACCCAATATCAAATATGCCCGATGCACTTTCGTGGTGATAAACAACAGTGGATATTATCTACTATACTACCTTAATGTTGTTTCATGCGTAGGCATGTCGATTATATATATATATATATATATATATATATATATATATATATATATATATATATATCAGGCAGCTAACGGACCGAGCGGAGTCCTTCTGCCGGGCTCTGGAGGGCAAGTGGGCGCTGGGCGACTGCGGAAACTCCCTGATCATCTTCGTCTGGCAACACTACAAGAAGGTAAGCCTGTGGTATAGTGGAATAAACGGCGATCCGTCAGTTTCTTCCGTTCCAAAATGAGTCTAATTCTCTCACTATTACCCACTCCCTCGCCCTATATTCGGAATGCTTTTCTGACGGATCTTTTTAATCCATTATATAATCAATCATATCTCATTCCTAATAACATCTACACTTTGTTCGTTTTCTCCAATATGCATTTATTAAAATGTTCTTGATACCATATCACAAATAACTATATAGTTGAGCCAGGAGTTGAACTGTTGTTGCAAATCGAGGAGAATAGGGATCAGAGAACTAACCCCGCCCGCTCATGGAAGATCAGCAAACCACATGAGATCGCGGGTTGTCATTTGCATTGTCACGCTGCGAACTAGAAACCGTGCCGGAGCGCAGAGAACTATCAGGCTAACAACAAGTGACGTTGGATAGAGCCACAGCATTATGGCAACATGGAAAATGTTAAGCGAACGAGATGCCGAAAAATAATCCTGATTTCGATAGAAACTCTCGCACGGAAAAGCATTTTGGCTCGTACGCTTAACATTTAGAACATTGTGATGCCACTACTGTTGCCGTTCGTAGCCATTCCATTTTGCCTTCCATAACTTTGGATGACCTACTGTCTTATGAAATGGCATAGAACAACGTCCGTAGAACTAGAGCGTCTTAGCAGTAGTTCTACTCGGACCCATCCCGTCCATTTCCCTCCACTTCGCCCGTCCATAATAGTAAGCCCCCCCCCCCGTCTTGCCCGCTTCTTCCCCCCAGCTTCAGTAATCTGTGTAGAACGACGCTGTCTGCCATTATTCTCCCACTCTCGACTCCTTCCCTTCCTGCCCTCTCTATTCTCTCCTCTTCCTCTACTCTTCTCGTGCCCTTAGGGCATCCATTATGATCCCCGAGGGCGATAATGCGATTAGGCACCGTTACTGAATCCTTCCGTTGGAGGAAATCATGGGATCAAGAGCGCCACTCTCCGAACTGACAACATAACAAAATCGTGTTTTCCATAGCTCAAAAATACCACCGCAGACACGTGACACAGAATACACTGCTTTTGCTTCCTTACCATATCACATCCAGTGGAATCGCACAGCTAGAGTCTCCCATAGCTTTTCTTCCACAACGACCTCCACAAGCAGCGGAAATGCTAAGTTAAACGGGGGGGGCTGAAAAAAACCCTTATTTCAGGAACTCTCAGACAAAAAATGATTTAGCTCAATGATTTTGACGCTTAGAACGTTGTGGTTCAGATGATCATCTGGCCGGCGCGACTGGCGGAGCGGTACGTGACTGCCGAAGAACGAAAGGCGATGCTGGCCAGCGTCAACGGCCTCGCCCAGACGGACGACTGGTACTCCGCCCTGTCGGAGGTCATCGGTACGGCATTCTCTAGAGCGCTCTCTTCTAGGGAGCGGGGGAAACGGACCAATTTCATGGTTATATTTCGTAAGCCTGCCTGCATAGACAACAACCGTTTAGAAAGGACATGAAACGTCACTGAAAGCTTGTTTTCCGCCCCCCTACTCCTTTCGACGCTTTTTCTCGGTTATGCTTCAGACCTCTATGAATACCGGGATACGCCAACAGAGCATGACAACTGAAACAGAACCGTGGAAAAGCGTCAAAATGAGAACCCTATACAGCACCTATTTCAAGAAGTATTTTGGAAAGTTGGAAAGTAGAAAATCGAGTCATGTCGGTCAGTATGTTCCATTACTTATGGTGACGAGACGCTTTGCGGTTATGAATGGTATGCGAAAATGGCATCAAAAGGACTCGATTGCACACCTCTATTAGGAAACATATTTTCCATTTTATCTATTTTTTATTTTAGAGTTTAGCAAGTACTGAAAGTATACAGAGTGAGCTAGGTATGCGCTATCTCCTATATAGCATGAGGCATGCCCAGATCCGCCTGGACAGCTTCATTCTTCACAGTGCACGGGAGCCGCAATAGTGCGCGATAAGACGGCAGCATTTCTCGCACCCAAGCCGACTTCTGTTCCTCTTTAGCAGAGCGAAAGCGTAAATCCACGTAGATAGGTTCAAATCCAAAACTGCATCCTCTTCACCGTTTCTACGGGGTGCAAAAAGCCTTTCTGATCTCCGATCGCCCAGCCCCCTCTCCCCCCATCTATCCCGTGTACCTCTCTGCCGCCGTTACCCTGCAACCCGACCGTGTGCCGGTGTCATCATGTACGCTCTCCGGAAACCGCTGTTGTGCGTGCAAAAAGCTCGCCTCTTCCTCTCCCTCGCCTCCCAACTCCCTCTCAACCCTCCCAACTCTCTTTCCTCTCCATGTCGCTCTTCTTCAGACCCCGCTGAACACATGTCTCGTTGTCTCTCGGATAACGAAGCGAGGGAGGGAGAGAGAATGTTAAGTGTCGCGTCGATAGCGAGGAACAGTGAGAGGAGCGACTTCCTTATCGTCCGCCGAATGCCCTTGCAATGACGGCGGACGAAACAATGCTCGCATAGACGGAATTCGCGTAAAACGGGCACCCTATGAACGACCTGTTAGCTTACCAGGCTCTGTAGACATTCCACGATACAGGTGTAGATAGAGGGCTCCCTGCTACTACTTAGAGAAGGAGACAAAATAAATGAATCAGTTAATTAATCAAACTGGTTGAGAGGGGAGATTCGGCGGGAACGTTGAGGTGTAGGTAGTTCTGAAAGAATGAGTAGTCGACGACGGTCGTACACCTTACGGTGTATTCAATGAATAAATAATAAGCTGATTAATAAATTTAAAAAATCTGGTTAAGGTGAGATTCGGCGGGAGCTCAACGGGGAGCCGGAGACGCGGGTCGACACGGGGACGCTGTCGCTCATCGTCTCGGTCGGCGTCGCCGTCGTCCTGACCATGGTCATCACCTGTGAGTCGAGACGCGATTCTCGGGGAAACTACCTACTCAGTTCATCATCAATAATGCACTGCAAGCAGTTCATTCAATCATTTGCCGTTTCGTCAGCAAGATATCTCGTAGGGGAAGGACAAGAGAGATAGCATAATAGGTGTTGACGTCGCGAACGTGTTGATGTTGATGTTGATGAAACGGCCGATCGCCGCTATTCTATGGATATCTTTAGCTTAGCTTCTCCTTATCTTCCCCTGACTAAGAACGACACAGTGTTCTAAATGTTAAGCGAACGAGCCAAAATACTTTGGATACGGTGTTTTCCGTGCGAGAGTTCCTACCGAAATCAGGGTTATTTTTCGGCTTCTCGTTCGCTTAACATTTCCACTGCTGTCAGAACACTGTGACGAGACTAAGCTGTAGTCGTGTCGTGCATGACCCTCATTGAGAATATAGAAGGCCTTTGCATATTTATTGCCTCTTCTTATCCTTCAAAAGCGGCTCGTCAAGTGTTGACGCTCTAGGACGTGCGGTGGTGAACGAGGAAGGGATGACTAAGTAAACTGCGAAATAGCTTTCATCATGCAATATCTTGTCCTGTTCAAAACAACCCTGCATTCTTCACCAGGGCAGAAGTGCACGATCAGTAGAGTGGGGATGTTGTCTGGAAGAGGCCTGACAACTCGTTGAGATGTGAGTATTCGTAAGAGGGGGGTTCCATCCATCTTACGAGTAGATATACACACAAACACCTGTTGGGGGGGGGACTCTCCCCGTGATTACGCGGTGCGATATGGATGAGAGTGGCGGCTAGGAGTTGGGTGGTGGGACCAAGAGCACTTTCGGATTGGGGAAAGGATTTATGAGCGAAGCTCTACTTTTTGAGACTGATTATTAGAGCGTGCGATGCGGGTCTTTTAGTTGGTTACGTTCACGATTCACAACATACCTAGATAGTGAGTAGGAATTATGAATCGAGTCCGACCACCGAATTTCTAGGGGGTTATGTTTAATGAATGACGTGAAGAAAGTCTCTCATGTTAGGACTCATGCCTGAAACTTAACCATGGAAAAATGGTCTAATTCGATTAAATGGACGCGATTCGGGACGTCTAATGGTGAGCCCAAAAAAATGGTGTCATGAGGAATTCGTCGTGGAGCGTAACCGACAAAACACGAATGCTCTATTTACCGATGATTGTGCTCTGACCTCTAGGATAACGAATCAGATGTTTACTATTCAGCTGATCGCGAATTGAACGATATGGATGCAATCTGTGAAAAAGAACATGCTAAGCAAGTCCGCGCTATACGAGATCCCTTAGGTATAACGAATTGTCTTTGTTATCAAGTTGTAGCGCAAGACCAGAGTGCGCTGCATCCTCTGGCTGAATCTCTGGACCCAGAGGAGAGCGAAGTTGAGTTTATTAGTCATAAGGTGAGCAGCTTCTATAGGGCTCTGGGAGTCCAGATAAATGTCCTCCCATAATATATCTAGGAGGAAGTTTTATGCATTCTGCGGGAGACAACGCGGAAGCTCCTGGAAGCTCTCGAAGAAAAGGATCCGAGAAGATGGCACCGCGGGTTCTCTAATCTCCAGTCCTCTAGCGTAGCGAGTTAAGTTTCTCAACTAGACTTCTTTTCTCTCTCCTCCTTCTCCTCCTCCTCCTCCTATCTTCTCACTATCCTTCACAGTGTCACTCATCCCTCCTCTTTCCTCCCCCATATCGTATTTCAGCCCGTCGTCCCCTCACTCTACTTTAGACTTCCGCGAACTTTCTCCAGGGCAGCCGGGCCTGCAAATAGGCCAGCAAGGGCCCGATAAACAACGGCAGAGAGAGAGAGTGATAGTTGGATTAGTAAGGGGGGACTGACTCGCTGACTGCGCGCTTTCGCATTGGCAGCAATTCTTCCCATGAGGGGGGGGGGGGCCCGATACGAAACATATCCATTCACAAATCATCTAAACCATACAAACATCGCATTTGAATGAAGAAGTTAGTGTCGATACTCTGCCACAGGGCAAGCGTTATTTCGGGATAATATGCTATTGCTGTGATAATCTGTGGTGCGGATGTAGTCGATTGCGACTGTTACGAAGAACAAAGAATGCTGGCATTTCTATTATATAATGGGACCCGTGATTGGCTACACTCCATTGTTATGGCAGGGAATCATCCTGAAGGTGACAAAGAAAATATTATTATGACAAAGAAAATATTATTATGACAAAGAAAATATTATTATTATGCATTATGCGCCGTTGATGAAGGCACTGAGCACGTATCGAATGTCTCTTTTGAGTCTCGGG
>LS884219.1:321594-347489 GCA_900490955.1 Micoletzkya japonica
ATAGTGGATTGAAAAGATCCGCCAGAAAATCATTCCGAATAAGGGAGGAGATGACAGAGTGGGCAAAAGTGTGAGAAGCACACTCATTTTGTAACGGAATGAAGCTGACGGATCGGTTTATTCCACGATAGCAGAGTGAGAAAAATGTGTGCGCTGCTATTCTACTATTTTACGAATGGGTGCTACCACGAGGTTGCCATGTTCTTCAGAATGGGACTTATAAGGAAATTGTGAAGCACATACCAGGGCGACTGGCGTTTCTCAAGCTCTTGGCCTGCTAATGCGACCAAATTACTTTTGCTTTTGAAACCCTGCAAACTAGCCCCCAAAGTTTCTACGGAATATTATTATGGCACACAAAAAATAATTTCAGTTTGCGTCTGTGCATTTCGGTGTTGTGGGAATCTCAAAGGAGATGACGGGAGTATCACAGGTAAATGCTTGACCGGAGAGGGCGATGTTTATCATAGTGGATTAAGAAGAACCGTCGGAAAAAATATAAGGCGAGAGAGTGTGCGAAAGTGAGAGAATTAGACACATTTTGGAACGAAAGAGACTGACAGATCGGTTTATTCCACTATGCCCCCTTGAACAATGATTACACCTTAAATCATCATGTGTAATCATGTTCATGATGTTTTTTTTATTGCCGCAAGGTCTTGTCACCTCTTCTTCTTCTTCCTCTTTTTCAGTACCGAATTCAGCAAACGTTCAGTCAGAAGAACGAAAGCAATAGTTTAACGTAATTTAAATGGTAAAAGTATTTAAACTAAAGTAATATTACCCCTTTTTTGCAGGAAGGGTCGACTCGCTCCGGAACTCGATCGTGCGACGGTCTTCCTCCTTACGTCGCTCCATCTCCCGCAGCCCGAAGTTTCCGCCCCGAGATCATCCACCCTTCTTCTCCGACACCACCATTGTATGAGTGGGAGGCGACCGTCTGAGCCGGGAGAAGAGATCAGAGATCAGAGATCAAAGATCAAAGATCAAGCGATCCTTGATCGATGTAGACACACGCTAGGACGGGTAATGCGGAAGCGTGTACATATCTCGCGAAGTGCTGCTTGATTGTATTTTAGCTGAACCCGGAACCTTCATTGGCTGTATCAAATATCTCGAAAATGGTCGTCCAGAGAAGGTCCGGGTTTAACGCACTGCTCACAGCATTCCATTCGAGCCTTTTTGATGGAAACTAAGGAATGATTAAAGGCTAAAGGATTGGTTCACTGTTTTAACATTTAAAAGTGATCGTGAAACTTGCTCATCGGAGAAGACCCGAATGGAATGCCTTACAGTACGCCAGCCCTCTGTCACAACGTCCTCGCACTCAATTTCCCCCACGGGTTGTCCGCCCTTGTACTAATGTCTTTGAAAAGGTCCTCCGATGTCACTTGCCTTCTTCCTATTACCCCCCCCCCTTCTCCATTCTTTCCTCCCCTCCAACTTCTGCTCAACCGTTGTTTACGCGTACCGTGAAGTTCGTGATTAGGCACTTCACTTGTTCGTCCGATAAATACACCCCTCCTTATCCCACCCTATTTCATCCTCTATCTCCTATTTTTGATAGAGTTCTGTATGGTCGTTCTTTTGCATGAAGCAAACCTCAATTATTAGAGATGTCGTGTTCAAAATTCGAGATCTAGGCAATTCATCCAATTCTAATGCTTGAGTCTTGATTCAGCTACGCCATCGTTATTTGTAACCCCGGCCTCCGGTTACTCTTCCAAAAAGCTCATCCCATTCCCCCGTTCCCCACATTTCCCCGCACTGTCCATACACCTGTTCTGCGTTCTGGGTCCTCCCAAATATTTGTGTGAGAAAGCACAAGATGAAGAAAAGTTGAACTTGTAACGGTGATGGAGGATGCACGAGAACAACTGACAAGAGCGGGACAAGGGGACACGGGGGACATGAGATGGAAAGATGGATTGGACCGGGAGAATGTCTGTTTTGCAGATTAATATTGATCTGAAAAAAATTAATATATTTAGAAACTTTTTAAGTGATCGAAATTGAGATGGAAATGCTATTATTGGCTATGAATAAGTTAAATTTACCTAAGGAGAGGCGTGACCGTTTCGCCTCCTACCGCCAGACCTATATTTTAGTTTATAGGATTTTCGAGTAGTAGTAGAATAAAAGAATTAAATGAAATAGATACGTATCCACCTGTACTCCATAAACGATAAGCTGGATCTAAATGACCAATATCTGGATTTGCTGCTAAATGACTAGTCGCGGATGACAGGCTTGATAAATCCAATAAAACTATTCTCCCAGCAGCTATCTACATACAGCAGTGCATCCAGAACTGTGCACGTTGAGCAGTATCATTTTCCATTAGGCCAAAATAAACAAATATACGTTTCGGTGCGCACAACGTTGAACGGGAAAAAACCGCGAATATCATAATTAAAACAATAAAGGAAGATCAGTGCGCATTTTTTCACACTTTAGCTTAAAGGGCCCCTCTGAGGATATTGCCAGCCCTCAAGAGCACATTTTGAACATTCAATCATTTTTAATCTTTAGCAGAACCCAAAACGTCTTCATTCTTTCAGTAAGCGATGCCTACGAATCCACAGTATTCCGCCCGGTGAAGAATGTGTCTAATAGCGAATTGACCATTATTTTTGAATTTTCTCAAGAGCAGCTGAACGAATCTGCACCAAATTGTTAGAGCTTCTTGAGCTCATAGTAATGAAGTTAAGATTTTAAATTCAGAATTTTTCGTTCACTGGTTCGCCAACAGGATCGGATCCTATGCGCGGAAACCGCTATTCCCTATTAGAACGCTTGGAATGCTGTGAATCAGACCGCTACAGTATTTGCAAAATGACATTCGTATTCGCGCGGTCCCTGAAGAGCAATGTAACTTTGCGTACAACTGTTCTCCTCATCTAAACAGCGAAGAATGGCGGGAAAAGATGCAAATGTAGGATTGTAGATTTTCGACAGCGCTCTTTCAGATGAAAGAAAGAAACTAAGGGGTTAGAAAGTCCTCAGAGGGGCCCTTTAAAACTACCTTACAATTCTCATAAAACATGCAATATTCACGGTGAACAATTTACTATCGTACCAACTCCCTAGCGTTTATTCTTGCTTTCAACAATTTATCACTATAATTCGACAAAATATTCCAAAATTGTGTACTGATAAAGCATGTGAAATGAATAGTGAATTTGTTCGACCATCGAAAAATATGTTGCTTCTCACACTCGTCCGTTTCATCCCTGCCTTTTCCCCCGGTTTCTCGATTTCTGTTCCCCTCTCGCTCTCCGATCGAAAACCGTGCAGAGAATAGCTGTACCGTCTGCAAACATCCCTCTCCTTTTCCCTCTTACTCTCCCTCTCTCCCTTTGCATCCTCTCCCTCATCTCTCAACAGTTCCCTTACCGTTCCTTGCTCCCTTGCTGCGGTTCTACGTCAATATATTTCCACATTCTTGTTGTGTTCATTTGCTCGAATGAGTAATAATCAATGTATAAATGTATTCATTCGTTCTTAAGATTGAGCGATGAAACATAAGTGCATGTTACAAGTCTCACACAGATCGTTACAAAAGTTTCGAATTCGTATATCATAGCAACTTGCTATTAGCATGTATGCAAGCAAGTAGCACGTGTGATGTATTTGACCATGCCCATGACCATATTTGACCATGCTCTTTTACGTTCTTAGTTGCAGACGCTCAAAAGCCCCTCACAGCATTCCGCCCGGTGAAGAATGTGTCTAATAGCGAATTGACCACTATTTTTTAATTTCTTCAAGAGTGAATGAACCAATTAACACCAACTTTTGGGAGCTTGTGGAGTTCATAGAGGTGACCTTAAGTTTTGAAAGTCATGTACATCCGATTACTGGTTCGCCTACAGGATCGGATCCTATGCGCGAAAACCGCCATTCGCTATTATGACGCTTGGAATGCTGTGGTCTACTCGTCCTATTGCTTGACGAAAAAGTTCCATCAGTAAACTCCTTCCTACATCATCTGGACTCTCCGCATACCGCTTCGTGCTCTCGTCGGAAATAGGAATGGCGACAACTGACGGAACATTTTCCTCAACCATAAAAGCAAATCACCGCAGGAACGCCACTTTCGAACTCGATTGTGTAATCCTCTCACCGAGGATTAGGAAAAATCTTCTCCACTCTTTTCTCTCCTTTTCTCTCGGCATGAAACTTAACGTAATGCAAATTTCTATAATGCAGCCTGCATCATAATTTTTCAGTCTCCATTTTCTCTTTTATTTAGGCACGGAATTTTGAAACAAAAAAAAGCAGATCGCTGCAATGCAGTTTATGCGCGCCTCCTTCTATTCCCCTTGTTCCTGATGTATCGGAGGAATAGATAGCGAGAAGGAGACCAAGCACCTTTCGTATAGACTGAAACAAGAGAGACTCAACGGATGTTGCTGTTGACTACCATTGTAGAGGTGATGGCGAGTGAGAGACAAAGAGGGGTTGGGGGGGGGGAGAGGGAGGGAGATACGAGGGAAAAGAGGAGGAAGACGGGGCAAAAAGAGAGTGGAATAGGGAGAGAGAGTGTGTTGAGAGCGCGTGCGATCGATTGGAGTGTCGTGGAGAGTGAAAGCCAGTGCGTTCTGTCACTATCTCCCTCTTACCTCCGAACCCCCTCTGCCTTCCCTTTGCCTTCTAACTGTCTTTCCCCTCCCCTTTCCCTCCCTCTCATCCCTCTCCCCCCCTTTCACTATCAATCCATTCATTCCGTTCGCTCCTTGCATCCTTCGCCCCTCCTCTCTGCATGTGTGTTATCTCTTGCAGAGACACCCGCCTTTCGCTTCCTTCCTTCTTCTTCTTTTCTCCCTACCCTCTCCACGCTCCCTTGCAATCTCTAGTTCCTCTGCTCCCCCCTTCCCTCCTCCCCTCTTCTCCTTCTCCTTTGCTTCCCTTCACCCGATGTTCGCTCTCCTCTTCCCTCTTCCCTTTTTTGTCTAGGTACCCCACCCCTACGCTTGAGTCAACAACGGCTCGATTGACACACGTTCTCCTCTCTCTTTCTCTGTGTTCTCTCCCCCCTACCCCTTTACCTCCTAATTCCCTCGCAACTCCCCTCGTTAACTCGTTAACTAAAAATTTTTCCGCTGTTCGTCTCATTCCATACTTCCGACGAGAGAGCGAAGCGGCGAGAAGAGAGTGCAGACAAAGTAGGAGTGAGTTTACTGACGGAACGTTTTCGCCAATAATAATAGCTTGTTGCAATACCTTACGAACGCAGCACTCTTACGAGCTCCATCGTATGCAAGGCCACCTGACTCTCTTTTTCTAGCTACGTGCGCCTTCCTACATTCTCCTTACAGCCGTTTTATGCCTCGCCTCTTTTCCCACTCCATCATGTCACATGCGTCGAACGATAGCGCGGTCAGCGGGTTCAACTGAGTATCGCTCGCGTTTCCCTTCCCGTTCGCTGCGTGTCAGCCAATCAATTATCGATGTTTAGGGCATCGTTCACGATGTTCGAGAGGCAGACCGGCAATGGCAACGGGAACAAGATGAATGTACGGCTCAACGTGCTGGAAGGTATGGAGGAGTTTCCCGCTCTTTTGCCGGCTTGAATTATGATGTGCAGATGTTCCAAAATTTAAAAAAACATGATCTAGAAAGGTCGACATTATTTGATATGGCCTTCGGTACAGCAGACCTGTATCGCTTAGCGCTTTGTGGGCTGTGCTTGCTGGCGGCATGCTTTGTCGAAATTCTGGATCTTTGGTCATATAGAAAATATTCAGCTTACAAACATGATGTGCAGGTTTCCCATAATTTGCATATTTATGTGCAAAAAAGTTGAATAATAACGTGCAGGTCTGCTCGTCTCCATGGAGGCCGAGGGCGCGACAGCCAAGGCAAACTCGCTAAGGCAGGCCATACGGAGGAATAAGGTGTTTATAAATACTAATTTGCATAGCGATAGAGGGAAGGGCATAGAAGAGAAATTAATCGAATCCGTCAGGATGCCGCCAGGAATTTGAATAGATTACGGTTCCGAGTGGAGGTCCTTTAAGTCTTTATTTGAGAATCCTTCGTTTTTTTCGCTTACTCTAAGCGGCCGCCGTTGCATGTACTGGCTACCATAGGAGCGATCAGAATAATTATAAAAAATAATGAATAAAGAAAAAACACTGATTCAGGTCGACATGGCGGACACGGCCACGAAGAGTCTGGACCTCATGCGACGGGTAGGCGACTAGATATTTCAGAAAATGAGTCTTTGCGCCGCCTGCTTAAGGTATCTAGTGTAATGCATAGCTCTAGGTGCCTAGCAAACACCTCGCTGCTCACTCTTCACAGCTCTCTTTCTTCACTTGCCTGTTGTGTCCCCTCAACATCTTCCTCTTCCTGCAAAACAATTTTTTCTCGCTTTGTCGGCGCCTGCCGGAATAGCACCTGTTCAACCTATGAACAAGCGATCGCGGGAAGCATTTTGCTTCCCCCAATGAGCAATATTGCATAGATAGGGTAAAATCATGAAAATGTGGCACATTTGAAGATCTTCCAAAGGGAGATAACGAGGGAAATATATTTTATTGCGGAATAAAGTTATGAAAATTTGGCATATTTGCAGATCTTCCAAAAGGAGATAACGGAGGAGCTGCGGCAGATCGTCGACAGATACTTGAGAACGACCTTCTCCCCGGCCATCGAGAACCTGAGAAGGAACGGACATGTGAGTATCTATTTACAGCGGAGTAATTGTATGATAAAATATATACAGCACGGACTAAGATACATCTACACATCTGTAAAATTTTGGGAATCAAACCTGTATGTAGAGCTAACACAATATACTTCCCTTGTTTTGTCTTACCGTAGTTCCGAACACGTTGTTGTTCGAGTGGCGCGCTACAAAGCGATATACCAATTATAGTTGCGATGGACCCAACGTTTCGCGCATATTGTCGTTGAAGAAGTGATCTTTTCTATCGGTACATTGGGCTATTTCAGCGCGAATGCGAAGAGTGTGCACATTCGCTGCGTAATAGAGCAATATAGGCTGTTTTTTAAATTTTATTTAAGGAGGAAGAAAAAAGCTTTTAGGCGGTGGGCGAGTTCGAGCTGAACATCGTGGCACGATCGATGCTCGAGGGCGCGAAGCAGTCCTTCGGAGGGGACCTGTTCGAGACGCAGGCCAGGAAGCGGGCGGGACGCGAGATCGACGTGAGTACTAGGGTTTGAAAACCAATTTTTACACGGATTTGAAATAAGCTACAAGTATATCAAACTCCATGGCGCTTGTAATACTTTGGGCGACGACACGCGTCGTGGTAAAGAATTATGCGTGAAACAGATACGACCCTTTGAAACGCCAGCTATTCGAATGCCGAATGACTGATCAGTATTCGAATCTATATTCATATTTGCCCTTTCCTTGCTCGCTGTGCAGATCAACTTTAATCAACATATATATAATTAATTACCGTATGCGGCGGTATCGATGGGGCGTCATTTAAAAACGCAATAGTGGATTAAAAATATCCGTCGGAAAATCATTCCGAATATAAGGCAAGAGAGTGGGAAAAGTGAGAGAATTAGAAGCATTTTGGAACGAAAGAAACTGACGTATTGGTTTATTCTATTACAGGTTCCACGGGAGTTGTCCTGAAAAACGGAACGATTTAATACTTTTGATTGAAATAACATACTATTCCCGCTAATTAGGCAGTCCACTTGATTCCTGACGTGTTACTATGGCAGAAATTAATAGAATTGCAAGAAAATTGGAGCCGGACAGGTAGATCAGCGCGCGTATTTGCATAGACAGTTCGCAATCGTTTGCGTACTCTTTGTCAACTTTCAAGGATCTTGTAATAGAGATGTGCATGCGAGTTCTTCTGGTCAGTATGCTTCATTGCTTTTGGTGACGAGACGCGTCGCGGTTATGAATGGTGTACGAAATATGAGCATCTAAAGGAACGACTATAAAACATCATCGACTTTAGTGCGACACTGACGCGGAGGACGACGGCGTTCCCGCCAAGCGTCGCTTCGAATCGGAGGACGAATCTGACGGGTACGCAGTGATCTTTGATCTTTGCTTTTTGATCTTTATTCTGTTTCAGATCCGTTCTCTCCTTCTCGCCCTTCCCGGAGAAGAAGCGACGAAGGCCGCGGAGCAAAAAGGTAAAAAAAGAATATAAGAATTTTAATTTTACATTATTTTTTGTCTTTAGAAGTTCAATAAGATGTCCAGTAAATGACGAAATAGTAAATGATTGCCTACCGTAACCCGGGCAATCCGTTCAGGACGAGGAGGCGATCATGAACGATCCGGCGCCCGTGACTCTGGCTGATACAATCAAGTGGAATCCGGACAGGCAAGTGATGAGTATTGTCGGTCATCGTATACAAATTTTCGTTCCGCACATTCTTGACTAGACTTGCGTTATTTACCATAAGTGTACAGCCAAAAGTGCGAATAACCAACGGAAGTCGGAATCATTACCGTCGGAACGCAAATTTGAATGCGAGGATCGATAAAATAGTAACAATGCAACTTGGCGTCGGGGGGACAGGGTGATAAGCTTCGCCTTTTCTAATGCAAATTGCTGTTGCTTAGTGCTCACTAATACCCCTCTCATATTTATATGGAGGCTGAAGCATACAAGTTCGCATTGGCACTGTTTGTCGCGAATAGCTTTAGTCTAATCTTAGCTAAAGAAAATTATTTATTACTTGAGGACCAGAACAGACTCTGTTGTCTCGCTTATCTTAGACTTTATTATCTTCAAAGTATCGCAGACTGACGCCCAACTCGCGCTTCCTCTTCGTCTCCCGGGTGGCCGCCACCCTCAACATGCCCGTCCCGATGTTCTTCGCCAAGCACCCTCGCTTCTTCCGGGTTTGATCTTTGATCTTTGGTCTTTGATCTTTGATCTTTGCAGTACGTCTGCGACGAGGACGACAAGATGGAGCTGTACGAGGCGGGCAGGTTGTCCCGGCTGACGGGGCGGGCGGTTCTCGTATTACTGGAGGATACGTTTGACGTGCTGGGGCACAGGTTTGTCGGCTCAAGAGTTGCCGTGAAGCAGAGTATAGTGGAATAAACGGCGATCCGTCAGTTTCTTTCGTTCCAAAATGAGTCTAATTCTCTCACTTTTGCACACTCTCTCGCCTTATATTCGGAATGATTTTCCGACAGGGATCTTTTTAATCCGCTATACTGCATGAGTGTTCGTTTTGACACCTATGTTTCATATGGTCGAGAAAAAAGTTCCGTCGGTCGTCTCATTCCTACTTCCGATGGAAGAGCGAGGCGATATGAAGAGCGTGCAGGCTAAGTAGGAATGAGTTAAGTGACGGAACTTTTTTTTCGTCAATAATACATCATTCGCAACCGCGACGCGTCTCGCCGCCAAAAGCAATGAAGCATGTTAACCAAAAGAATTTGCATGCACATCTCTAGAGGTTGGGAATCAATGTATCAGTTAGTTGCTCATACTTTGATTTCTAATATCTCATAGCATTTGCTGAGAATAGTAGACGTCCTACAAGCCTAAACGATTTTCGCCTTTTTTATGTTTCACGGCCAACTGATAAGGGCCATAGCAATAGCTAATTACTGAATTCCTAATTCCAAATTTAAAGGACGTGGTAGACGATTAACCAGATTCTTATTAGTGGTGGAAAAGGAACGTTGACAAAATCTATGCAACGCACTCCGCTAACCACCGTAAAAATTCAGCCGTTGCCGTATTTTCGCATAAACTGGCATTTTGCAAGAACGGAATTTTGCGAAGTGCGCTGCAAAGATTTCTCAACGTTTCTTTTCCATAAATAATATCCACTCGTTCTCTTTCAGTCCCGAAATCGAGCGCTACTCCTACACGATAACCGAGGGCATCTACAACCGTCTCCGGCTGAGGTCCGGTCTTTGATTTTTGATCTCTGTCTCTGCCCAAGCTGATCTTTGATCTCTGCCCAAGCTGATCTTTGATCTCTGCCCAAGCTAATCTTTGATCTCTGCCCAAGCTGATTTTTGATCTCCGCAGGACCTCCCGCATCTACGAATCACTGTGCAACCGTCTCACGACCAACTCCGTCAACGCGCTAAACAATGCCCTCTTTCCGTTTGGTAACAGTCCGGTGATGAACTTCCAAGTCGGATAACCACATACTAAATTCCCGCCCTCCAGTTATAGACATTCATCTTATTCCAGATCATTACCCCCCCCCTTCGTGAAATATTTTGAGCAGACGGAGGGCCATTCCCAACCCGGTTTCATGCATTACCAAATCCCGGTTTTCCTGCTGAGCATTCCTCCTAGAAACATACCTCAACCCGCAAAACAAAGTCGTCGATTTCGCCATTATTCATGTTTAGGCTGTAATATATTATCTTGCCGAAAGCACCACACCCGATCCCAGTTTCACAGATATTTATGGAAAATTCGAGCCCTAGTTGTTTCATTGTTTCTTCATAAATACCGTTTGCCGCTTTTACTCATATACATAGATTGTTCCCCTGATTCGTACAAAAAATATATCATTGTGGATTGCGTAGAAGGATTGAGTAGAAGTTCACATTTAGCCCTTCCTTGTTGATAGCGATTTCTCAGAGAAG
The DNA here is from genome assembly GCA_900490955.1 of Micoletzkya japonica. Classification (NCBI taxonomy): domain Eukaryota; kingdom Metazoa; phylum Nematoda; class Chromadorea; order Rhabditida; family Diplogasteridae; genus Micoletzkya; species Micoletzkya japonica. The sequence goes on from LS884219.1 coordinate 332,174, forward strand.
CATGGTTACACAAAGACTATCATCTATCTATCTCTCCCGTGTGGTGTGCCGTCCCGGTGATAAAATCTGCCTCAGATTACTCTTTCTTGAGCCACGGTATTCCGCCCCAATGCAAAACCTTTGGAAAGAAAAAATCATTCCGCCATTTCCTAATACGGTAGATCGGTGTGCCGCGCACCACGAATACATTGTCATGAAGAAGAAAGGAAGGGCATTGTGATAGACATTAAGGCTCACTTCTATCAACCACCAAGAGCCTCCTAGAACTCTGAAAAGATGGCATCCTTGTGATTTTCGCTTTACAAAGGTCTAGAACATTGTGGAGCTTATATTTGAAGAAAAGAGCCTTTCTTGTTCAAGTCACATATTTAGCGAAGGCTCCGGAACAAGTCACAACACACAAGACTGGGCCTTTCTGCACCCATCGTCCCGATAGAGGAAACATCATCTTCTGCAAGGCACTTTCCCGAGGTCCTGCATGCTCGATGAGTCCCCCACAGACACCCTTTTTTGTATTCACAGCTCTGTCCATGGTCTTCTCCTTGAGGACTTCCCATTCGTTTCTTTTGAGATAGCTATATTTCACTTTGAATTCTTCATGAGTTTCTATGAATCGCCTTCTGTTGGTTACTCCTTACCATTGCAAATTCACAGAAAGTCCATTTTTCTCCACGGACTCCCCACTAGGGCTTGCCATTCGTATCTTTTGTGGCTATCTTCTGTTGATGAATCCTGACCCTTGTGAGTTCAGAAAGTCCGTAGATATGTCCATGAACTCCTCCATTCCTCCTCTGGTTCGTCTGGTGGGCATGAAGTACTTTCCCGACTACTACGTCTTGTTTCGTGACTCCTGCTGGCATCTGGGATGCTCGAAGGTACTGGAGGGACTTTGCAAATGGCATCAAGTAGCCAAATTGTGGTCATTAATAGACAAAGTGCCATCCATATTTCATGCTGTTTGACGCAATCTCATGATTCATCATGGAAGGTGTAAATCTTTAAGCCCGGTCTCGACGTAGAGGTGATGGAGGCGGCTCTGGGCATGGCGGGCCTACGAGGCATGGTCCTGCAGCAGGACGTGCCGGGGGGAAACGAGATCTCGCAAATGCTCGGCAATCGTACGCCCACGTTTACGCATATATGTATACCGTGTATCTGGGTTAGCTATACATAGAGACGAAAGTAATTGATCGATATATGTTATCGGCTTATTAGTAGAAGCATGAGAGTTCTTTTGAAGCTTATGCTTCATACATCATTCATAACCGCGACGGGTCTCATCACCATAAGAAATGAAACACGTTGAGCAGAAGAACTCTCATGCGCACCTCTACATGTATGCAGCCGAATCTTGTCTTGTTGAGGTACGGTAGACATCAGCATCCACATGATCTTCTTCACACCGATGGCGCCCTCCATCCGCTTCCTCAACGCCTACCACCAGATCGTCTACGGCTACCAGTACCTCATGGTCAACGAGACGGAGCGGCATAACGTACGTCAGAATCCTTACCCGTAGTATAGTGTATTAAAAAGATCCCCGTCGGAAAATCATTCCGAATATAAGGCGAGAGAGTGTGCAAAAGTGAGAGAATTAGACGCATTTTGGAATCAGAGCAACGGACGGATCGGTTTCTTCCACTATATATGTTTTATCAGCGAAAGTCGGAAACATGAATGGCCGGTGACCTGTATGCACCATTCGAGCTATCAAGAACTGCGCATTGCACTGCGTACTCAAACGAGCTTGTGTAGAATCAGATCCTATCCATACAAGTGGGCAGCCAGCACGCTGTGCGTGCGATATATTATATGTAATACCAGCCTAGCCAAAATCCCGCCATCACGCCCTAACGCCAATTTGCAGTCCTACATAATACGTCCCCTGTCGCTCGATGCCATCGCACTCCTTCTGCTCCTCGTCCTCTCCATCTCCCTCCTCCTCGCCGTCTCACAATGCTCAGTCCTCTACACCAGGCATGCAATGACTTCGATGAATCACCGTTTCACCAAACGTATCATCAATGTCTGCGTCTCTGCGCGGTCCTTTCTTGTCTTGAATCATTCTTGAATTTTGATGATACGATCATCAATCATACGTTGAACTCCAGGCATGGTGCAAGTTTCAACTACCGGGATCTCATACCGGTTTTCAACGACAACCTGTGGACGGTTTTCATGCGACTACTCCGGCAATGCCCAGATAAAGTCCACCAATGCAAGTACACCTCAATGATTTTTGAATGAAACACTAGGGCTTGAAAACCAAACCTTCTACTCGCATTATGAGACCGAGAGAGTGATGAGCAACATGCGAGAACGGAGAGAGTCAGACGATAAATACGCTAAGCGCGCTTGGTTTCAAACCCTACAAAACACTATAAGATAAAATGATTACATAATGACTGCAGGATTCATAGTACGATGGTAGTGGGGGTGGTGAACCCAGTGGTTACTAAAGCATTCAACATAAGTCCAGGGTTATTCAGATTCACCACCTTATGTGCTCACCCTTCTGGTCTGGATTCTAAGCTGCTTCCTGATCTGCTACTTCTACGAGTCCTCCATGCGCAACAACTTCATGATCATCGAGCCCAACATTGAGTTCCGAAACTTTGGCGGGGTATCTAGATAACCAGCATAGGTACATGTGAATGAGCTCGTTCACAGATGCTCGACCTCTTAGCCTCACACAAAAGCACCTTCTACCTATCCTTTCCTCAAAGTGTTCAGTCTGTACTCTGCGTTGGAGAGGCTGACTGCCATTTGGCACAATCGCTGATCAACAGGTAAGTCTTATGCATCCCCATCGTAAACTCAAGCGCTTTTGCCTGGACTCTTTCCGTACCCTTGGTCACATTTGGTACGGAATTTCAACAGTCGGATAAGCTGTAGACTGAAATGTCTATTACTATTTCCAGCTCGATTCTGACGAATACGTTCGTCGATGATCCCTACGTCCCGGGCAACATCTTCTTCGAGAGCTGCGCTAACTGCCCATCGTAAGCAGACATTCAACAAGCTTCAATATTTGTGTAAAACTGAGGCATTTGAGAATCATCAGTTTCATCGGCTTCACTGCAGAGCGTTTCAGCGACGACCCGATAATCCGCGACGTCGCCAAGTCGCGTGCCTTCATTCCCGACAACATGATAAGCAGACGCTACAGAGGATACGTTGTTGATAGGTATGCATGTAGATATTGACTCTAGTTATGGATGCTATGACAAGAAATGTGTGCCTTTTGATGATTACGCATCGCCTTCCACAAAATAGATGTTAGAGGAGCCGTACCACGAGTTTCTGGCCATCTTTGCCCTTTACGTCATTCAGTAGATCTAATCATCCTGATCGGATATCGCGAATATTATGCGATTTCATTTTCACTATCCGCGGAGTACTGAAGGTTCAAAGAACAACAATTAAAAAATCGAATATATTAGCTGACTGAGGTGAGATACACCTCTGATTCATTGACGAAACGATTTTTCACATTGTCCCGATCATTTTAAGGAAAAGAACGATAGGAAAAGATGAGCGGAAAGGCCTAAATTGCAATATCAGGGTGGCGCGGGAATTCAAATCCTACCGTACTCGTGGGCTGGCTCCTTTAAAGGAGCCGTACCACGCGTTTCTTGCATATTCGCTCTTTACGTCATTCAGTAGATCTAATCATCCTGATCGGATATCCCGAATATTATGCAATTTCATTTTCACTATCCGCGGAGTACTGAAGGTTCAAAGAACAACGCACTTTTTACAAGATCGAATATATTAGCTGACTGAGGTGAGAAACACCTCTGATTCATTGACGAAACGATTTTTCACATTGTTCTGATCATCTTAACAAAAATAACCGCCATAAAAGGTGAGCGGAAAGGCCTAAATTGCATATCAGGGTAGCCCGCGAATTCAAAACGCTACCGTACTCGTGGGCCGGTTACTTTAAGACAAGGAGTTCATTAGGAAAGTGGGCAAAATTATGAGATTATGAGAGTGGGCAAAATGAACGCTGTTCAGAGGCAGTGCCCGACTCGCCGAGGCGATGAACCGAGCTCTGGCCTCCGTCAATCAGGCCATCGATACCGTATTCCTATCTCCCGGCCACGGCGGCTACACGAATATCAAGCCGTACCCCTTCAGTACGGCATTACCTTTTCATTTTCCTGACTCTCTTCCGAAGATGTAGACAGTATAGAACTACCGACGAATGTAATACAATACACGTAAGCCTCGTACAAGACAAAAATGCATCAATGCGGACGGACATTTCTCTCATGTAGCAGTTCCAGTAACGACTACGGTTGACAAGAACATCCTCACACTGGCAGCTCTCAGGAATCTGTTCATTTTCTGCTCCATTGGCTATGGGTTGGGCATCGTCGTTTTGGCAACAGAGGTACTTATCAATTACGAAGATTTTCCGATCCTACTATGACTGTAAAATTTCAGCTTGGTCTCTTCCATCTACTACACTACATGCATTCGACTATGAAACGCGGTCGATCTATACACGAAGATTGAAGTGCTGTACTCCTTTGCGAGAATAGTTTGTCTAGATAAAGCTTTCCTTACCTCGCCCAGGTTTTGTTTTTAAGTCCCCCCTCCTGAACTCAAAGGTCTATGTGTGAAACCTGCACATGCCCGTTGTCTTTCCTTTCGTCTCCTGTCAAAGCCTTGCGTTCTTCCTCATTCAGCATTCTCCAACACACACACACACACAGACAGACTCGGGTGCCGTGAGATAGTGAGAGGGGGCCCACTCGTTTGACACTCACACACATCCCAGAACCTCCCAGAACCGCGCCAGCAGGAGGAAATGGAGACGCTGGCCACGGTTCGACTCATAGGCCTCAAGCACTTTGACCCGTTTTACGTGCTCTTCCGGGATTCCTGTTGGCGGCTGGGATGCACCAAGGTACTGTCGAATGAACCTTTAGATCATTATCAGGTCTGTCATTTTCGATAGTATCTATTCGAGTAAATAGACCATTCTCATCATTTCCTGGCAAAAGCCCATCTCAAGTAATTCAGCCAGGAGTGGACGTGGAGCTGATGGAATTGGCGCTACGAATGGCCGGTCTCAAGGGACACGTCATCCCGAAGGATACGGTAGAGGCGGAGGAGATCAGTGAGGCGGTCATGAATGGTGCGATCTATAGTAGGATCTAAGTTGAAAGTTGCACGAAGACATGGTCAAAGATCGTAATAGCCTGCACTTAAACCTGGCGAGCTTACAAACGTCAAGCAATCAACACACAGGGTAAAGCATAACCGTCAAAAACACATCGGAATGGAATGCTCTGTTGCAGATACGGCCGACGCGAGCATCCACATGCTCTACTTCACCTCCATTCCGAGCCCTCTCCGTTTCCTCAACTCGTACCACCAAATCGTCTACGGCTACCGAACCGTCCTCGGCAACTCGACCGAGCGGCACAATGTATGGTTATTTTCTAAATAAAAGCCACTAAGCCATCATTTTCGGAATTTCTCATGTCGAAGTGATCACAATAAACGCCTGTTGTGCTAGCAAGTACACTCCGACTATTTAGCAAGCCAACGGCGTATTATCTACTGAACGTGAAACGTAATCATCCAAGAGACACGAATGTTCGCCTCCTTTCCCCTACATTCCGTTCCGCAACTTTGGCGAGGTCTTACCGTTTAGCTGTTGTTGTGTCCTTACGCAAATCTTCAAGCAGTAAATATGGTCGTAGATAACTGCAGTATACAGAAGCTGAAATACGGATGACGTGGGTCAAGAGTGTGCGTGAATCCCAACTTCAACAAAGGGAAAATAAAAGCGGAAAAAACAAAGAGAAATAGAGATTGCAAAATGATGCACGACTCTCCCCTGCAGATGCTTCCCCTGCTCTCGTCCCACCAGCGAACCTTCTTCCTGCCGTATCTCTTCAACGTCCGCGTCATTCTCTGTGTGGGGGATTCGGACTGCGACGAGGCCGAGACTCTCTACAATACGTACGTAGCGATTGTTCACGCGAATTTTCATCTCATTTGAGATCCATAACGCATTCTGCCCTTCTTCGTCCTGTATATTTCGTGCAGCATTTTTTGTTTAAAATAATCCGAAATCGAAAAGCTTTATTCAGCATAAAGATGATAGGAGGTGCACACACAATTGAGGACACAAGCCGTCTCTTTGCCTCATCTAAACGGTCTCTTTGCACTCTCCTCGTGCCCTTTTTCATGCGCGAAAAGCTTTGCCAAAAGGCATCGTGGGTGTCTATTTCCAGACACTCTAGACAAGCTCAAGAGATACGCGCACTTCTGCAAGAACGCGCTAAGACAAGATAGGAGAGAATACGTTTTCAGCTCGATCAAGTCCAATCTCAATCAGAATATCCCCGACGAGGTGGGCAACATCTTCATCGACAGCTGTGACAACTGTCCGACGTGAGCGGCTACAAGTTCTGCAAAAGCGAAATTTGTTTGAGCTTCGACGAACCTACATATGTCTGTCTAGTTTAAAAAAAATGTTCCAAGCTACATAGATACTGCAAGATGCATTCTTCTACCTTTTTTTGCACACTTCCTTGTTTGTTTGCAGCGACGACACTATAGTGCTGAACGCGACCGCGATGAAGGTCTTCATACCCGACAACAGTCTGAGTCGCCGGTACAGGGGCTTCGTTATTGATCGGTAGGCTTTCATCGAATATTTCGCACTCTGCATATGTCTCATTGCGATAACAAGCACTACCTAGAGCGGACGATACGAAACAATGAATCAAGCGCGACTTCCACATGCCTGTAGAGCATGAATGCTGAAAAAATATTCGTGAAAAGGAGCTCAAAAAGGGACCCTCTATAGGCGGAACGCCCGTCTGACGGAGGCCCTCAACCGTGCCCTTGCCGCGGTCAACCTCGCCATCGACAACGTCTTCTTCGCCCCGGGATACAACGACTACACCAGCGTCACGCCCAAGCCGCCGCGTTCGTTTGTAATTTCCAACACTTGAGTGACTCCAAATCATTTCCAAAGCTAGCCGTCTACACTCAGAAAAAAATAGAATACATTCAAAGCGTTAAAAGAGACCCTTACAACATTAGTATATTAGAGCCCTCGAATCAGGTCCTTTTTATGGTTATCTTTCATCTAGTTCTGTATAAGCAAGACGTTGATGGCTTTAATAATGCAGGAAACATAACAACGAGAAAGACTCGCTCTATAGTGTATACCAGAGAATACAAGGGGGGGGGTCTTATGTATCCGTGCGTATATATTTGTGTATTCCGAACTATGCATTACTCCCGAGACATTCAATCCTTTATATATATTTTTTGTGTATAGATACATAGCACAGTGCAGGTTCAAGGACACGCGAATAATATAATAGTAAAGGGCACAGAAAATGAAAGAGAGAGATAAAAAGTCTAGTTTTTTTTTTCAAGTCATTTCCTTTCAGTAGCCGTAACGGTGCAGAATACCGTCCTGACCCTCACCTCGCTCAAGCAACTCTTCTTCATCAGCGGCATTGGTTATTCTGCGGGTTTGGCGGTTCTCATTCTAGAGGTGGGCATATTATAGTTGACGAAAATGTTCCGTCCGTCGTCTCATTCCTACTTCCGACGAGAGAGCGAAGTGGTATGAAGAGAGTGCAGACAAAGTAGGAATGAGTCGACTGACGGAATTTTTTCGTCAATAACACTGCAGTGCCTTCATGCAAGTTCTGCATGAGAGTTCTTCTGACGCCTATGTTTCATATGCCATTCGTAACTGCGAGGCGTCTGGTCACCAAAAGCAATGAAACGTACTGGCCAAAAGAACTCTCATGCACATCTCTACTTGTTATTACTGAACTTTATGCCCCTCAAATGCCCCTTGGGAAGCCATTTCCAGGTGGTTGTGTTTTATGAAAAGGTGCATTACAGGTCATTCTCTTCCGGGTGCTCTCACTTATTCGGTTATCGAAACTACGACGACAATCTCAACGAAGACGTGCCCAGGTCTATTGAATGCAGAGCCGAAGCACATGTTTATGAATGTACATTGCGAGAGCAAAGGGTTTTCACATAAGCTAAGTGCGGAAAAATGTACGTAGTTCTACAACGTTCCCACACAGCACAAATACGTTTCTCGCTTTACCGGTGTCATGTCCCTGAAACATACAACGAACTCGTTGACGAACTACTTGTTTGCCTTTCATGAGTTTACCACGGTTTACACGGTTTTACAGTTGTGTCGCTGTGTTGAAGACGCCAAGTTTGCTACACAATCGTTCCTATTATTGAAATCTCTATTACTTTCCATTATTCGCCGAAATTCGGAATGCTGTATGAAACGGAAAGACCATCTAGTCAGTAGGGGCGCTTTATTCGAGTATCACGCGTGCCATATCACAGGGGACGGGCAGGGTGAGACGAGGGAGAGGGGCGGGATGACGTACGAAGAGGCACTGGGAGGGGAGCACCGGCCGATGAAAAGCTCTCGTAGGGCGTCTGCATTGAACATTGATTTCATCATAGCCATCTCATCATAACCATTCAGCGCCGATATTGACTAGCCGTAAGCGATGGTTGAGAAAGCTTCGCCGGTGGTTATCGAGAAAACAAAGCCCTTGCTGGAGGAAATTTGCGTTCAATTTCGTCATTTCCGCCATTTTTCGGAATTATTCTCCGACCTGTGTTCCAGTGCAGTTCGAGGTGCTCAGGCACGATTTCATCGAGGGCTCGTCAGACGATGTCTCTGCAAAGATTTGATAAAACCGAATGTCACTGTCACTGTCATTGTCGTTGTCATTGTCATTGTCACTCACTGTCAGCCTCCGCGTACATCTCGCGTACTTGATCGGCAATCGTCGCGACCTTGCCCGCGATCGAGTTGAGGGTACCGTGGACGGACTGCAGTTTTGAGCGAAGAAACTCGTTTTCCTTGATGCCCTATAAATTTGTATATTTTGCTAGCAAAACAATGTCTCGGATGCTAATATGTATTATGTCTCATCAGTAGAGGATACGAATCGTGTACCTTGATGCTTATGTTTCACGCATCATTCATAACCGCGACGCTTCAGGCCACCAAAAACAACGAAAGATATCGTCGAAAAGTACACAATTCGTATCCTCTACTCATCAGGCAACTGCACATAGATAATGCTTTTTGCCAACGCATGCCAAACCCTCGAAAAGCATACTAAGTGTCGGTAAATCGATGTACAATGCTGAGGGGAATTACTAAGAGGATTTCAGAGAAAAAAAAACAGATGAATTCTTCCCACCTTCTTCACGGACTCCGTAAGCGATATGGCAATGCTGTCGGTCGATCGAAGACTGGACAGGGTCGAGGTGGCCAGGCTTCTCGCATGTGCGCCTACTGATATTGATCTCCTTTCAAACCTCTATTGGATACTCCACGCTTTACAAGAAGTCGCATTTAGCTCCTACAGCAATTATTATTAAGGAAAAGGTTCCGGCAGCAAGTAGCATTCCTACCTCGCCCGCACTCTCCTTGTATCCAGTCAACATTCTCTCATCATTATCGTACCTCGTTCAACCTCGGAGAAGAGGTCAAAGTGGAAGGGCATCGCGAAGGCAGGAGATTGCGAGGGAATCGACCGGGTAGAGCAGTCGGTAGAGCACAGACTGACGTCATCTACGAGAAAGTTAACGTTAGCTAGATTAATAAGATTAAGTTTACAGTTCAGGTTAATGTTAGTAAGGTTAGCTAGATTAGAACAAGGACTATCTAGATAGGGTTGCTTTTTACATTGACCGCTCTGTTGAAACCATATGCTTCAAACTCTAATAAAACTCTAATAAACTCAAATAAAGCTCTGCTCCCGTCCGTAATAAAGACGGGTAAGCACAGTTTAAGGTCCTAAGGCAGCATGAAGCTCACCGAAGAGCTCGAATCGCGCTCGCGCTTGTGTCGTGAAGTGCTCGTCGCATGAACACGGCGCACCCGAGCTCTGCACAGTAAATGGGTACGGTATCTTCAGTTTGCGATAACGGCGGATAACAACTTATCAATAAAGTCAACTACCTATGGTTGAGAAAAATGTTCCGTCAGTTGCCTCATTCCTACTTCCGATGAGAGAGCGAAGCGGTATGAAGAGAGTCCAGACAAAGTAGGAATGAGTTTACTGAAGGAAACCAAAGGGTCCTTTACATATTCCACGTATCGATCTGCTTACCGCAACCGACACCGTGGAATCCAGATTCACCGTGTGCTGATTCGTCGTCGAGGCGAACTGGACCTCCCTAGAATAATCGCGTCAATTTCATTATCTCAGTATCATTTCTTTTGAATATCGGGATACACATGGGACAATGTCCTAGACCTTTTGGATAGCGAAAATGGCAAGTATGTCATCTTTTTAGGGTTCTAGGAGGCTTTAGATGGATGATAAATGCTAGCTTTAACGTCTAACGCAATGCCCATCCCTTGCTGTTCATGACCATGCATTTGTGATGCGCGGCACACCGATCTACCATATTAGGAATTTGCATTGGGGCAGAGTACCGTGACGGCAAGGTCTTACTCGAGGTCGATTTCGGAGGGATTGATAGAGAATTGCGAGACGGAGAGCGGAGCGGTGCGGTCCGATGCGCTGAATTTGTGCATATCTTATAGATTGGCCATAGTATTTTTTAGAATTTAGAATTTATATTTATAAATATATCTATTATCTATGGCCAAAAATATAGATATTTTTGGCCATAGATAATAGATATATTTAAACAATAAATATTAGTAAGCAAAACTGTTATTGTCATATCTACCTCTCCTGTTCCGCATCTTCGGTAATCGTTGGCATGGCGTTCCAGCGGCGAATGTAGGGCGAGTGGGTGATTGGACCTGGAAAATTTGGCATGAGTATTTGTTGCATTATGATAAAATTAGAACAGTATACTGCTAAATTTGCATCTGGACTTCGTCGTGACTTACCGATGGTGGTTTTCGATGAGCTGGACACCTCGTCGAAGATGCTGCCGAGAGAGATCGTGGAATCTACAACGACGCATAACATAGAATATGTGTTAAAGGGCGTTGAATGCGCTAAAATTGACCCTTACAACATATACCACAGAATTTTCGTGAAGAAAGATCCTCACCGAATCATACAATTGGGGATAAGCAAAGGAACCAACCAGTCTTCGCGACGTCCTCTTCAAAGATTGAGCCGATCGAGATCGTGGAACCTGCAAAGTTTCATGTGAAGCTATTATGGATTAAATTTAATTAAAAAAGAATTTAATAAAAAATAAAATAATTCCAACCAGTCTTTTCAGTCTCGTCGACGGCGAATTCCTCAAGAGCCGAGAGCATCTGCCGGAGTCGCTCGATCCTCTCTTTTATACCAGCCAGGAAGTCGTCCCGACGAAGGCCAGAGAGTTGACGATTGAGGGGAGACACGGAGACAACCTCGGTAACTGAAAGCACTGCAGTGGAAGACATCTCATTCATAAAATTATCGTTATCATATCCGTAGCTCTGATTATGTACAGTAGAATGGAAGCAGTAGATAAGGTATAAGATTGCTAAATTATGGGTATATAGTGGAATATACCGATCCGTTCCAAAATGAGCCTAATCTCTCACTCGTTCCAAAATGACACTCTCTGGTCTTATATTCGGAATGATTTTCAGAGGAATGTGTGTAGTTCCACTATATCCACACTTACCCGTGCTCTGGGGAACCGCACGAACGGCGAATCTCGGCCGGTAGGGGACTACGGCGAGGCAGGGTCGCTGGACGGCCTCTGCATTAGACCTAACTATAGCGGATTAAAAAGATCCGTCAGTTTATCGCTCCGATTATCTGGCGAGAGAGTACCGCAAAAGTGAGGCAAACACTGATTTTGGAACGGAAGAAACTGACGGATCGCCGTTTATTCCACGACAGTCTCGGGCGGGCTGCTGTGAATACAGCTGCTTTGTCATTCTCTGAGCCTATCGGGGGGGGGTCAAAAATTCTCGGATTATTTGCTGTGACCCATAGTTTGACGAAAAACAGTCAGGTTCTCCTTGAAATGTCTCAAGAAAGCGATCGTTCTTTACTGTCTTTCAAGGAAAAGCGGTCGGGTCTCTTTCATCTTTAGGAAAACGCAAATATTCGAGGATTTTTGACTCCCATCGAAGCCGAGCGCACCATAAGACTAGCATTGCTTGTTTTCAAAACCACAACATTTCAGGAAAGTTCGAGAGGAACGCTAACCGATCCGCGGCATTCGCAGAGTGATGGTCGGCGGCAGAAGAGTGCGCGTGTGCATTGCGATGAGGAAGTTGTTCTGAGCGTAGAGCCACGTCAAATACCGGCCGTAGTCCCGCATCTGACAAGCCACGACCATCGTGGCGACGGGCTTCACCACTGAAAGGCATTCCTTCCAACTTATTCAATGTCAATGCTCCGATAAAACAGCCGGTCCACGAGTACGGTAGCATTTCGAATTAGCGGACCTGATATGCAACTTAGGATACAATGCTCATAATACTGTGAACAATCGTTGTGGCAGTACCTAGCGACCTAGATGGATCGAGATCAATTCGTTCATCCCACCTTCGATTTCGTCCACTTCCATAGGCTCATCCACTCCCCCGCCCACTCCATCCGACGAGAAATCGCTTGAGATACTTGTAGTAGACGCAGTCGACGACTTCTCGGTCTCGCACTCGGTCGGGTACCCGCTGAAATGAACTGGTCGTATTGGTTGCTTAAAATTATATTTTTTATTTATAAATTATCATATTGTTTATAATTTTTTAGCGATATTGATAGCGACACTGAAGAGTGTTTCATACATTCTCCGCAGAACTTCTTGTCTATAGTGAGGGTACGGTAACTACAGTATTGTTGGAGGAAAAGAAACGTTGATAAATCTTTGCAGCGCACTCCGCTAAATACAGTTAAACACTCTTGGCAAAATTCCGGCTTAGGTTAAGCGCCGGCTTCGGCTGAAGTTTTACGGTGGTTAGCGGAAAGAACTGCGCAGCTCTCTCAACGTTCGCTTTCCTTCAAAAATATCAATAGTGAGGGTATGGCGTAGTGGAATAAACCAATCCGTCAGCTTATTTCGCTCCAAAATGAGTCTAATTCTCTCACTTTTCCACACTCTTTCGCCTTATATTCGGAATGATTTTCCGACGGGGATCTTTTCAAACCACCATCATAGCTACAGTAATCCCGCACCTATCGTCCTCGAGCGTCGACCACTCGTTGAACAGTCGCAGGGACGGGCACGACGATGTCGTTTCTGCAAGGTTACGGTAATCCAGAAAAAACCCTCGTTTAACAAATAGGTAGAGTATTTATTTCGGGTCCTTCTGAAGCTTATGTCTCCTACATCATTCATAACCGCCTGACCATAAGCGGCGAAACGTATTGGTCAAACAGACCCGACTGGAATGCTCTGATAATAGGTGTTCAAATTCGCCTAGCTACCTATTCAAAATCTCTAAAAATATAAAGATTTGTATTTTTCATCTCCGAGATACTGTATACTAATAAAGGTCTCCTACCAGGCCTCGCACCCTCCGTCTGCTCTACTGCGCGGTCCGCTCCTGATGGTACTCAAGGTAACCCACGGAGATTAAAGATCAAAGTGAAAGATCAAAGATCAACTGCGAACCGTTCAGCGGGTGGTCAATGCCAATCTTCTTCAGGGCGAGCGCCGCCTCTACCCAGGCCCAGGGTATGCCCTGGTCAAATCGAACCGTCTCAGGCTCCACCTCCACCTCATCCATCGGAGAAGCATCGATGTTGGCGCTCAAATCTGCAAAGGATTACGGTAGGTCACGGTATTTATACTAATCCTGTCGAGAACATGGGTTATACCGTAGTTACTGACTGTAGTTATGCAACGCGTATGCCCTTTTCAACACCGTGCCGCACGATTCAACACCGTGTATGGCACTTACCAAACCACAGTCCTCCTTTAAAAAGGCACACGGTCCTCCTTTTTTTGGTGCGGTGAAGCTATGCTTCGCTACTTTCAGTGAGGTCACGGTTGATAAATGTGAGCGATTTAACACCGTGCATGCACGTTTCCTGCACGGTGTATGCACGATTCATACACCGTGCAATGCGTGTGCGTTGCACGGTGCATGAATCGTGAATACACGTTGCAAAAAAGTCTGGAGGAGTTACAGTATGCCTCACCCCAGTCGACGTAGGCCTCGTTGGAATCCATGTAGGTCGTTGAAGGAAGGACTGCTTCTGAATAGAATAGATAGAATAGGACTTTAGAAATCATAGAATAGGACTTCTGAATAGGACTGCTTCTGAATAGAGTTCTCCCGACGACCGATGACCGATGTCATCAAAGTGCAAGAATGAAGTGAGAGAGGGGAGAATAATGAAGAGACCGGAAACAGTAATGACTTGGCCATCTGTCATCGGGAGAACTCTACTTCTGAAAACAGCGGAACGTATATTACAGTATCCCATCACTTCCCGGGTTGTTCGCCCTGGGACCCGCCTGCTACCGTACCCTCATCGATCGACGATACCGTAACCGCACGCTTCTTCTGCGCCTTCTGCCACTTGGAGGGAAGATTGGAACGGGACTGAAATACAGGGAGGGTCCTGCAGTTTTGGATTCGAGGTTACAGTGATCTGCCATGCAGCCGCCAGTGGGTTACTGGCACTGGCAGTAACTTACTGCACTACGTTCCGCCCGTCCGAATTTTCCAAATTGCCACTATCTCTGCGTCTCTCTTATTTCCATGATCTCTCACATCCATTCTCTTAATTTGCATACGAATCTATCCTAGCAGATCAGTGCCAGTAGTGGGATGAAAAAACGAACCATGTCAGGAGGATGGGGAGAGAGAACCAGTTGGGACGGAGGGATAGGGAGTGAATGAGGTTGGAGGGGGAGTGGAGCGGCTACGTTGACTTTGATGGGGGATGGATGGGGGAGAATATGTAAATGAAGGAGGATAAATGAATTACAAACTTGAGAGACTTGAGAAACTCTCATACTTTGAGAGGAAAAGATGAATACCTACGAAATGTATAGGAGAAAAGAACAATAGGCATGCCAACCAGGATTGTTATTTTTACTTCGCTTTTTTACATTTTTTTCCGTTGGTCTATGCGTGTAGCTTTAGCTTGTCAGGCACACGTGCAGTATAATTCTAGAGAATTCTACAAAAAAGTGGCCAGTCGTGAGTTCACACAGAAAAATATGTATCACGGGCTATACATATCAGGTTTCACAGATGGAACCCTATACTAATATGTATAGCGGGCTATACATATTATGTGTAGGGGTCAGAGGACCGCGCTATACATATATGTATAGCGCGGTCCGAGGCCCGCCGGTTCCTACCCCCCCCCCCCCCCCCCCC
>LS888291.1:6381-41166 GCA_900490955.1 Micoletzkya japonica
AGAGAAGAGAGCAACCCATAATAGAGGCAATGGGCAGGGGAAGGGTACGGCAACGGTGCAGAAAAGCTATACATTTAATGTATAGCTCTCCTCCCCGTGTCCGCCGAGAGCAATACCCAGAAATGTATAACCGGCTATACATTTATGTATTAAAGTGCGCTTATACATTGAATGTATAATACATTTTTCTCTGTGTGTAGAATTAGTGCCCCAAAATCACAAAAAGCAGACTTGATGGGTGCCTGAAAAATTCTGTTTACACCACCTTTAAAGGCATTCAAGTTTGCTTGCGAAGTAAAAATACGCTCATTTGATGGCCGAAATCAAATGATTACTATAAGTAGAATAAGTTGCGTCGGAGCACACATTTAAAAATGTGTGCTCCGACGCAACTTATCCTACTACTATACCTTGAAAGCTGATGCGCTGCGTTTGGAGGCAGAAGAGGACGATCCGACTGGCGGTGTAGAGGAGCATCTGGCTGATGAAGAAGAGCTGGATACGACGGATGTTCACGTGGACCAGGGTCGTCTGAATGCGCGACATTCTAGGGAGGTATAGTAATAGTAATTATTATAATTATAATATTAATCACTCAATTTTCATAGCATAAGGCATGTGATAAAAAATGATAAAAAATAGATAATGGAGAAAATGAGAATCTATGGAAGTCTAAAGTATTCTTATTGCTGCGAAGTGATATAGAAAAAAAAAGAAAATTTCTTCTATTCAGCTAATCGAAGCAAAAGAACCGTTCGGTTTCTATCTACCTGGGACATGATATACGCGAAGAACGGGATCGATATCATTAGCAAAACGTGGAGAAGGGCCTCGATCAATACAAACACGAGAAAGCAGTAGTAGATCGGGCCGGCGGTAACAGAAAGGACGTCCCACGAAGGAATGGCGCTGAAATGGCCGTGAAGGAAGCCTATGTTGCTATTCAGATACTCTATGTATATTTATTGAATACACAACTTCATGAAGAAACCGTTTAGAACAGCTGAAGACCGCATAGCATTCCGCACGGTGAAGAACGTGTCTAATAGCGAATTGAAGACTATTTTTTTAAAATTTTCTCAAGAGTGAATGAACCAATTTACACCTAATTTTCAGAGTTTGTTGAGTTCATAGAGATGAACTGAAGATTTTAAATTCATAGTGATTCGATTACTGGTTCGCCTACAGGATCGGATCCTATGCGCGAAAACCGTAATTCGCTATTGTGACGCTTGGAATGCTGTGCGAATGAAGAAAGAGAAAAAAACCCACATGCAGCTGGACAGTTCCTCTGGGCAGTACTCCATATCGTCATGGCTCAGGCACTGGTCGCATGGCGAGCATGTGTACGAGTCGCCCCGGACATGCCTCGCGTACCGTAATTAGGGCGCAAAAGCGGTGATTACGCGAACGTGATGTAGTGGGGTTGAGCACGGTTAAGACACAATGTCCGAAGAAATTAGGTTAAGCATATGAGAAGATACGTTTGAATTCAATGCTGTGCGAATGAAAAGAGAGATCTTGGTTTGCCGCTCAGGTAATCTGAGCTATATGGATAGCTTACCTTTATTGGCATATCTCTGTCAAGTAAAAGGTTCTTCCAGGTACGAAGGAGACTACAATTTGATTTTTAAAAAAAACGCTAGGTTAAGTTTATGAAGAGAATGCACATCACACTACGAATATGTATAGTATTTAGCAATCGCCGACTGATGAAACATTGAAGTTGAGGTTGCATCCACTGAAGGTAACCAGACAATCCGAGCCTGAATCTCCACTTTGTTGCTACAAACATGTAGGCACTTGACGAGAACATTTCGCCCTTAACCTCATTATGAAAGGTTTTGTAGATATTATGCCTATGCCTATGCTATGAGTAATTATGCAATCTTTATAAAACAGTACTTCTCTAGAAATATATGACTGGAATTTACTGGAAGTATTAAAATAAGTAAAACGGATTGGGATGCCATTCAAGATCGGCAAATACGAACCCTTTTCAATGTGCGCACTGCGTCCTCTGCATCCCTTGTCAACGTAAAGTATGACGCAGTATTCCTGCAATTTGCATACATTTCACTTTTCAGAGAACAGCTGTCTGCGCAGATTGCGAACGAAAGTAAATGGCGACTTCGGACACCTTGTTGACATACATAGCATTCAGACAGCAACAGACTTGAAAATAGACCTAGATATTCAAAATATACTCCCGTACGCACAACGTTCTGCTCCATTGGATAGATTCATATGCAAATTACGAGAGTGGAGGCTAGAGAGCATGGAAATTGGAGAGACGCAGAGGCAGTTATTGGCGGAAATTTGAACTGGCGGAACGTCAAGCGTGTGTCCAGCAATAGCAGCCCAGTATGCATAACTTTTATTTTTTATTTATTTATCAAATACACCGTGAGGTGTGCGGTAGGAGGGGGGGAAGAAAGATGGTGAGGGTAAGGTAGCTCGAGGGGGTTTGGGATAATGAATCTTCGCTTAAAAATACTTCTCTGGGGATGGGGACGATGCTTGTCTGGGGGTGGGCAGCCGCGAAAAGATGGAGAAAAAAGGGGAGAAGAAGACGACTTAGGCTAGGGGACACCCTCTGACTTGCCTAAGGTCAGAGTGGATTCGTCACCTTATCCGCTTGATGGAATGATGGTGTCCGGGATGGGGAGGGGGTGAAAGACGAGACGAGAGGGGGACCCGACCGCACGCGACGAGAGAATGAGGGATAGTGCAATTTCATAGTTTGTGTAAGCATGCGAAGATCGATTCACGCTACATACCTAGACATTCAGAGCAGAGGACGAAAGAACATACTTGTGGATTGATCGAGGCTGCCCTGTCATCCCATCCCGCATCATCCAGATTGAAGCATCCACTCCCAATCAGCGTAATGTTGGGGTCTGCAAAGGTCACAGAAATAAAAATATTCCCCGGTCCAGTATGCAATAAATCTATAGCACACTTTACGAAACTTCTTCAGAAAAAAGCTCCCACTTTTCTAAGGTTTACATGCTAAGGCTGTGAAAATTAGTAAATTTTCACAGCCCTAGCATGTAAACCTAAGATAGTTGCGAACGTTATCACGTTAGAGTTCCGTCGGTCACTTTAATTTCACTCTTTGACTTTCTCAGATTCTGAATCGTTGGCCAACGTGAGGTTTTTTTTTAAATTAAAATTATTCACTTGAAAAAAATTAAAATTATTTATCCATTTGGTGTATGACAATTTTAATTAACGAATGTATTTGCGAAAAGCTGGACCTACTTCTGTATCCCCAAGCCTGATAGAGGGTAACGTTGTAGAAAGCATCGGCTGTAAATAAGAAAAGAAGGAAGAGTGTGAACGATGGGCGCATATTAGAGTGGACGAGGGGGGAAGGGATTGAAGTGAGAGGGATGACGATGCGTTGATGAGTCACTCGTGGTATTTATATAGAGAATATGGGAAGGAGGCAAGTGAAGGAAAACGTAGAGCGGGAGATTTCGGAGATTTCGACTTCGAGTGTCCTACAAAATATCGCACTCTGTCCAAGGTGCTGAGAGAGAGATCTGGAGAAGTCCTTTTTATCCTCGTCTGGAGCTAATCCCCCCGTGCTCTGTGTTGAGGGGGGGGAGGATTCATCGTGATAATTTGTGATGAATTTCTTGCTATGTGCTATGCGGGAGTTACATTATAACTAGTGAATGAGGAATGACATAGTTCATGATGGAAATGGAAGGAAAGAGATATAAGAAGGTGCCAACTAAAAATAATGCATAATCAAGAAATTCCGTAACAACACGCCATTTTGGCCTGAGGCCAAAATGGCGAGTATTCACACATTTTAAGATTCAATTCGAATAGGACGTTAGATGATGCTATAAAAGACCTCTAGATACTATCAATTACCTGAGAATAGAGAAATAGGCGTTGAAATGACCAAAATGGCGTGTTTTCAGAGTCCAGTATTTTACCAATTGCTCAACTATTTCTGTATTTCCATGTGATACATAGCATCTACAGGTCTGTTAGAGCATCGTTAAACTGAAGACTGCCATTTCAATTTTTTGAGCTCGTTCATGGAAATAAGCGATCGATCTGAAGAAAACAATCAATAGAGTAATAATCCAGAAGCTGCTATTACTGCATAGTAAACCGATTGACATTGGCACGGAATGGGATGCATTCATGCTGTACTCAATACTCATATGAGGAAAGAAGAACAAGGAACAAAACAACACACTATGCACAATGTTCTAAATGTTAAGCGAGCGAGTCAAAATGTTTGCGAGGAAAGGTTTTCGTGCGAGAATTCCTATCAAAATTTGGGCTAGTCTTCAGCATCTCGTTCGCTTAACATTTTCGCTGTTATCAGAACATTGTGTATGACTAAGCAAACGTAATAATAATAATAATAATAATAATAATAATAATAATAATAATAATAATAATAATAATAATAGTATTTATCATGCAAAAGAATAGTGTGAACATGAAATTAAAGAGGATGGAACAAAGAAAGTAGCATAATAATACAACGTTACAACTAGGTAACGAGGACAAAGAACAAGGAAGCATAGCAACACGCATACACTGAGAGGAGCACTCCGCAAATAGTTGCGGAATGATTCCCGAAGTGGCGCTACATCGGGAATGATTCCGGAACTATTTACGGAATGCATTCCGAAAAGAGAGAGAGGGGCTCTCTCTCTCTCTCTCTCTTTTCGGAATGATTCCGAAAAGGAACCGGGGCGCCCGGCTCCCCCCCCCCCGTCGTACCCCTGGCCTAGTGGTATAAAATTAGTGCCCGATGCCTCGCGGGTTCGACCCCGCCCAGTGCCACATATTTTGCAGATATTTAATTTCAACCGTAGCATGTTCGTCAGCCTGTACATAGAAGAGGCGGAATTATTTACTTTTAGGAGGCACAAAATACAGTGTACAATAATCGTGGTTTGTAAGAATAACTATGGTTACAACACATAATAAACGTTAATTAACAAGAACAAAGCACGTGAAATGCAAAGGATCGAGTTTCTCTATTTCAATAAAAAGAGTAACTCTGCCAGACATTACCATGGCTAACCTCTCGAGCTACTCGCATTGAACGAAGAAAGAGCGGAAGACTAGTCCTACGGTACACCGTCACATCCATTCGACCATTACCGAGACTGAGTTCGAAGAGTAGTCGATGGTACGGACTGCAAGAATGTATCTAGCCGATCACAGGGGATAAATGCTTATAATTGAAATTATTTCCGCGGTAGGGTTATTTTCAAACGGCGGTAGGGTGTAAATGTAAATTGAGAACTTACCGCAGCTTGAAGGTAATTTTCCACTGCGCTCATTTTATAGCATAACGCAGTTTGCGGGCGGGAGGTTCCCGACCCCAAAAATATAAACAATTATTGTACTTTCCCTTGACCGAACCAAATGGCATCAGTAAAAATGATGAAAGACCGCTTGCATAAATCCACGTTTAGAGAGATACTACACAGTGTTGACTGCACTCAACATGTCTCACATGATGGCAAGACAACATTTATCTATTCGTGGGCTTGACAAGCTTTTCTTTTTGATTCTAAAAAGCTTACTGCATTCTTTTTGATTCTAAAAAACTTACTGCATGCTTTCCATCTCTTGCAATATTTCAAGTTCCACAACCTTCTCGTACCAAACTTTCAGCTACACTAGCAACCAACCACCATCCTACGGAACTACCATACTCCCCAAACTATCTACCCACCAACTCGTCCCTCTGTTCCTAGCCGCCTCCTCCCTCTCCTGCTTCGCTTCTCTCTTCTCAGCCCTCCGCTTGTTCATATTCGTCTGCGTCTCCTGCTCCGCCTTCTGCATCTCGTTCTTGAACCGTTGGTAGTCTCCGCAACCTCTAAATTCAAATTAAGACTAAAATCAAATTCAAATGAGCAATTTCCCAGCATTTTTTTTGCCTTTTAAAAAAATTTTGAATGCTTAATTGCGAGTTTACGCACAATTTTTTACAGTTTTTGACAGTAGTATATAATGCGACTCACCGGGTCAGCTCCTCGAACAACGCCGTGCGCCTTCGCGTTCTTCATCGCGATCTGCTAAACCTTAATCGGGAAATCGCTTCGAGGCCCATAAATATTTAAATTCTACAGTACCCCACCGGCCGAGCTCAAGAGATAGGTCTCACAAGTCGGTTTTCTTTGAAATCGAAATACGCAGAAAAGAGTGATAAACCATACACGAACTCGACCGTCGGGGGTTGTAGGCCCCCTATTGGTAGAAATTCAACTTGGCAGGCATCACACTATTCCAGAATGTTCATTGGTAGGCTACTAAAAATCTATATCTGTACACTGTAAGCCCCAAACTGAAATCGTTGTCGGTATACCCGCCCATGTATGGTTGAACCAGCCCAACACGAAATTCATACGTGGGCAGTGCCCACTGGGCACCGACCCGAAGCATGGGTGGTAGGCCCACATTTATTTCTTACTTTGACGGGCCTATATTTCCTAAAAAAATTTCAATTGGTAGGCTTGATTTCATATACAGGTAGGCCCGTTTCTCAAAATATTGCGGGGAACGTTGCCCATGTTTGTCTCTTTTCAAAATAGAAGCCTAGGCTAAAAATCAAAATAAAAAAATAGTTCCTACCTCCTGCTTGATGGCCTCTACCGGGAGGATGTTCATCTTGCGCGTCTCGTACCCGACCACGGACTTGAAGTAGTTGTACAGGATTGTGCCCTGCAACAAACGAGCACACCTTTTCAATGATAGTTTCTTCGTTATTAATATTATTGTTATTTATTACTATGCAATGCAGCTTGTTCATCGCGCCTTGAAGAAACAATATAAATATCATGTACTACTCGCCCTTTATTCAAGCTCCATCCACAACCAACCTTCTCGAACTTAAAGTCGCTCTCGATGATGGCCTGTGCGACGATGGCCGCGTCCTCGAAGGTGGGCGGGGCACGGCCTGCAACAGATGGGGTGGAGATGAATGCCATACTTTTGGGCATCGATAAAAATATGAGTGGTAGGCTCATACTTCCAAGAAAATTTAAATTAGTATTCTTCATCATTCACGATTTTGCACACTATTGCGTTTGCTTCTCAAAATATTGAGGTCTCTCGGCGAGGCTAAAGAAAGGAAAAGACGGTGGAAAGAAAGCGTGGGGAAAAGGGCTGACCAATATCGTTGCCGCTTGCCACGAAGGCCGAGGAGTACAGGCGGTGCAGGGAGAGACGGGCCTTGTCTCCTACCGTAGCCCCGTAACGTCTTCCGCATCCGACTTGTTGTTCAGAATGTTATTCGCCTTCTCAAAGGGGCAGGCTTACTTTTTTTCTCCTTTGGTGGCTTTAATATTAATTTTAGCTATCGTTTCTATAGTACTTCATCACATCTTAGAAATTAAACGTGCTAAATAAGTGGAACTGGCCAGTGCTAGACCGAATGCTTGCTGAACTTCGAGCATGCTTGCTGAATTGGCTAGAAATCTTCTACGGTTAATCTCAAAGCATGATACACAAGCACTATCAGAGTAATGGAAAAATAAATTTAAAAAAGAATTTAAAAAATATTTTGTAAACGGGCGCCTAGCGAACCTTCTCGATGTTGGAGTGGACGGCACCGCAGACCCCTGTCGGATGTGAGCAGAACGAGGACCTGAGAAAGTACACGCTTCATTCAACCCGCATATAGCAGGCAGAGTTAGCGACGATTATTTCAAGTTGCGAGTCACCAATGAAAAAAAAACCAAGCATGCTTCTGGTACAGAGTTGTGCCTATCACTTTTTCTGATGTTTCGCGAACCCAACCACCAAGCAACATACATTTCATCACCCACCACCCACTACTGCTATTTTTGCTCCACCTCAATGTTTCTGTGTTATGAATGAATTAACAGATCCCATGATTAGTTATCCTGCGAAGGGTGAAGAAAACCCTCTAAAGGAATCCCAATTCTCGCCTCCTCACCTGCTTTCCAACCTCCTTCTCGCCCTCTGGCGTTCCCTCGATGTTGTTGTAGAAGGCCTTGACCATCCCAGACCGTAGACCGCCCTCGCACCCTTGAGGTCACGCTCAGCCTGCAATTATATTTACTTACAATTACATAGGTATTACTTAGTACCTAACATGCAATGCAACACATTTAGCAATCATGATTAGAACTAGGCGTCGGAAAACATTGTTGAGTTCTATTCAACTACACGCACAAAAAGGAACATTATCGAGAAGATATCGTTTATATAGTGCGTACCTTAGTGTACTTAGCCGCGGCCACCATCTTCATCGACTTCGTGATCTTCTAGATGTTCTTGACAGACTTGAGGCAAATGGAGATGTCCTTGAGGGTGGGGAAGCCTTGCTGCTGCTCGCCATCGACGAGGCGACGAGAGAGACCGCACGGCTGCCCAGCATCCTGCTACCCTCCAAAATTACACAATATTATTAGAACAAAAAAGCGTTCGCCCCGGCACGGAACGAGCGCAGCGACTACGGTACAAGCATAAATCGTATATCTATGCGCAGACTAATGGAGTCTAATTCGAACATGAAAACAAAGAGAACTAGTCTAAAGAAAGTCCAGCAAAACGAAATCAAACGGAAAAAACGAAAATAAATTCTCTTCGCACGCGACGCTTCTGCACGCGTGTGGACTACGGTAGGCCAGTGTTGCTGGAGCAGTTTTTTGACTCCGGAATGATTCCGAAAACGCTTTCGGAATGATTCCGCATTTATTTACGGAATTGCGATGCTTCTTTCGACCATTCCGTAACGGAATGCAGACTTTCGGAAATCCGCAACGGAATCTTCTCTCAGTGTAGCAACAGGATTGCAAGTGGAGAATCACGGAGCAGGAAATTACGTTATTCGGTTTTAAGATTGAAATAAGACTGCTACTTGTTTTATTTATTTATTTATTTATTCATCAAATGCACCGTAAGGTGTGCGGCAGGAGGGAAGGGGCGGGGGGAGAGAAAGGAAGTAATATTGTTTACAAAAAGTGTCAAAAGATTTTTTTGTCGTTTTTCAAATAAAGTTTCTAAAAAATAGCCATTTCTGCTTTGATGAAAAAACACAGTCTCAGACTAAACCAAAAAATAACTCCGGTTTGCAGAATGCCTTTAATTTTAGTTGGCACCTTCTTATATCGGTCGATGGTCGTTCATTCCATATGGATGGATTGAGATGAACGGGCCATCGCCAATGGACGTCCATGGAATGAAACTCATGGACGTCCATCTTCCATCCACCTTCAATCCATATAGAAGGAAATGATCCATTGCTATCGTGAGCATTAGTGGTGGGCGGTTGGATGGAGAAGAGAAGAGAATTTTCACTTGCATTCATTTTTATTGAGTCCCATCGGCTCCGAAAAAACAATATAGTGTGCTTTGGTCTTTGTTTTTTGCAACTTTTAATGCACCTGCTTCGCATTATCAAATCGGTTATATAATTAGTCTCATTGCTGTTAAAACATAATTCTTATTTTTTTAGTTTGAAATTAGTTTGAAAGTTATATTTCTGGTGAAATGGGATCTTATACACATTTCTGGTAAAATGAACCCTTTTTATACGTTTAAGCACCCTATATTTTATTTTAACCTTTCATTATCATGATTGGCATACTGTATTCTTAGAATAAAGACTCTAAAATCTGGAAAAAACTTTATTTACTTATTTTGTAGCGTTGCAACCATTGTAAATGGACCTTTCATCTATATGGAAGGATCATTCCATCTTCCTTCCATCGTCCTTCTTTCCGATGGACGTCCACCATGATCATTCCATCGAGCAATCTAATTCCATTTCGCGATCATGGTGGACCGTCCATTGTTATTCTATATGGAAGAATGATCATTCCTCAGTCTCTAATTATAACATGAGTTTGTGGTACTTCAGGTACCACTATGGAGCAAGTGGTGAACCAGTTCATGCCCCATCGATACACGAATGAAATTCTCCGTATGACGAGTCAGTATATTAGAGATTGAATTGCTAGACACTGTATAAATTCTAGTCTTCCTTTCCACAATTCATGCTGTGCTCTCTTGAGTCTCTTCGCAAACCCTCAATAACACAGGAGGCTAGCGGTGTGCGCACTATCCCACCACACTACAGTGTAGTGACTACACGCACGCACTCTCAACTATAGTCTCTATAGAGCCCCGGACCATGACTAACCAGGGAATGCACAGGGAATCGGCCTCCCCCTCATCACTACCTCCTCACTCATCTCCATTCCCCCGTCCTTCCCACCCAGTAAACAAGACCCATCCCCCGCTTCCCCGCTCCCCACCGCGCGGTCTCTCATTCCAACCATATTCAATCCCCCCACCCCGACCGCTCCCTCCTCTCCCCTCTTCGCTCTTCGCTCTTTCATAACGATCTGTGTTCGCTGCTCTCCAAAGTGCATCTCTATGCTCTCTTCTCTTTTGCATATAGATAGTCAAACCGCTTTTTCTCGTGCAAATGGAACGCATTCTACTTCCTTCATTTTCCACGCTTTCTACCGATAGTTCAGTCAGACTGCGGGCGCATATCAATCTTGCCAAAATAACTTCGGCGCCGACTTGTTTTTTCTCATTCCTAATGCGAATTCTGAGCGGGTAGCTCAAAATTCCTTAATAACTCCGTGCACTTTCCTTCTTCCTCTAATCCAAATCGTTCTCCTCCCTTACAGTTATCAGAGAGTCTAACTTCTCCAAAATTTCTCTGCCGCGTGACATTGCTCAAGAGACAGTGTCCTCTTCCATATCACAGCAATATCGCCTGTCATCGCCGATTTCATCCATTTTCGCGTCCTTATCTTCCCCTATTCTCAGTATCCTCCCCTTGCACTAATCCGTGACTACTTCTCAATAATGTGCCCTCGCTGAACTTTGTACTATACCACGTTCTCGCCTATTTTTCCCTTCCGAACTTGTACTTTGCCTGACTTCACCTCGCTTTGCACTCATGAGCTCGTGTCCACGGAACGCTCTCACTCACTCATTTCTCGTCTCTTCCCTTTTCCATATTTGGGCGAAAACAAAAACGTCTTAGAACAAAGTATATAGATAAGCGGGAGGATCGTTTTTTCGCCAAAACTGTCCTACCCCTATTCCCTCACTGGCGAGTGTCCTCTGCACGTTCTCACCGTTTTTTTCTCTTGCATTTCTCATTTCCTCCTTTACCGTATCCTAGCCTCCGTTTTAGCCATGAGCGAGCACCCGTCCGCTCCGTCGCCGTCGCCCTCTCCCACCACCTCCGGCTCCACGACTCCCCGCGTCTCTCCCGAACCCGGACCCTCCACCTCACAGGGCACGACGAAGAAGGACAAGACGGAGAAGGTGAGCGCGCTTCTGGGGCGATTTCATTTCATATATGGGCAGCCAGCTTTTGACAAACGAGCCTTCCATTTTACAATGATTTTACGTTGTCTCCAGACTACCAACTGAAAGTTTCTTGCAAATGTGAGCCGGCCAAAGTAAAATTTCTAAACAAATTGGGCGAACTATTTATCCATAGTTTGTTCTCCATTGTGTACGATGGTAGGCGTGTTGTTCAAGATAAGACTGAGACTGAGATGGTAAATAGGCGACCAATCCACGATCATCTCAGGAGGGCCTGCCGACGATCGTGGTGGACGCGGCTCAAGAGACGACGGATTCCGCGACCGCGACCGCGTCCGCATCCGCGTGCGGACCCAGCGATTCGTCGCTGCTCGAGGCGCGGCTCGGCATACAGTCGCGTATAGTCAACAGGGTCAGTAGCTATAGGGGAATTTCTGTTATTATTGTGGAGAGAGCTGTGGAACAATTGGGGTACTGTAGACATTACCGTAGGTGTAGCAGCACTAGAGAAACGGTCATGTGTCGTCTGTAGTCCAAACCATCTCGCCTAATTGTAAGGGTATGCCTCAGTAGAGGACAAATAAGATATAATAATATCAATAAAAATAAAAATAAAAATAATAATAATAATAATAATAATAATAATGATAATGATAATAATAATAATAATAATAATAATAATAATAATAATAATAATAATAATAATAATAATAATAATAATAATAATAATAGCGATAAATTGCAGGCCAGCTCCTTCCGAGAACGGCCTACTCCAACAGCCAGCCCCTCTGCCGAACCACCCGATCTCACACAGTCCGAGGTAGATCATATTTTTTGTTGAATTTAAAATAGTTCTAAATTAAAAAAAAAAACATTTGTTAAGTAAGCGAAAATGAGTTTTACACGTCGAAATTTTTCAACCTTAACTAGGTAGTTTTTGGCCTTTAGCAGGATGTGCATTTTTATCTACCTTGTTCACCTATAGCATCTTTATCATAGTATTCCATTAAGTTAAATTAAATAAAAAATATTTTAAAAAATAATATTTTTATTTATCGACAACCGTTTTCGCCAGTCTCTCCATTAATTTAAATTGAGTAAAATAAAATAATTTTTTTAAAAAATACGTTTTCAGCCGGGCGTCTTTCGGCGGGCGCGATCGCACGCATTCAGCATGCCCAAAGGGGATCGGCCGCAGCCGGGGAACGTACGGGCTCAGGCCAAAAGGGTGCGTATATTTGAGGGGCGAAAATGTTCCGTCAGTCGTCTCATTCCTATTTGCGACCGATTTCATGTAGCACAGAACGAAGGTTGCCATAACAACGAAACGAGAACCGGTTTCTTACTAAATATGACAGCGGAGATACGCTTATTCGAATGTGGAGTAGTCTTCAGTAAGAAGCTATTCCTCCCATATCATGTTCCTTTAGTCAACAATATACGTAAATACGCATCACCCATGCATCTTGTTTCAGCTCCAAAAGTCGAAGCGTAAGCTGGAGCGGGAGTTCGCGCGTCAGTGCAGAGACGGCGCGTCGGGTCCGCAGGTTCCGCCGGTTAGTCGTCCGGAAAATGGAACATCCGCGAATTCCCGGATTCTAGAATTTTTACGGTTCTTTACGGGTCAAAACGCTGCTCTAGTCTATTGTAATCATGTAGGTCGAGTTTTATGACATGCCGCGATCTGTCATGCTGTATAATAGACAATCGTAGTCTACGAATCGGATTTTTTTCAGCAGGATACGTCTTCCGAAGATAGTTCCACACCGGAAGAGGAGGAGCAGGACTCCGTTAGTTCTTTATCTTTTGAGAGAGGAGTCATTAGATTCGACCACCTGCCGTTCAGTTCGAGACATTTTTTTCTAATGTAAACAAATATAGTGGAATGAACCGATCCGTTGGTTTGTTCCGTTCCAGAATGTGTCTTATTCTCTCACTTTTGCGCACCACGACCGTTTTGCACCTACATTTAAAAACGGCACACGCTTTCAGCATACTGTAACGGAAAAAATTTAAAAAATGGTTACCGTATGACAACTCTCACCACGAAAATGGGCGCGTTCATACGCGTCACGCCTCAAATACCTTCGGAATGACTCGTTTTTATCGCAAACTGAACTGCGCTATCGCGAATTGAAGTGTGCCGCTTGTAAAGCATTTTTAATGTCTTAGCTCTGCTCATATAAACGGTCGTGCGCACTATCTCTATATTCATAATGATTTTCCGACTGAATTTCTTAATCAACTATGTGAAATAACAGCATATTTTGAAGAAGGAAAAGAAGCTAATTTCAGCCCAACTCGAAGCGCAAACGCATGGAGTGAGCTACTTTCCTATTAGCGATGGGCTAGTGAGTCAAGAGTGTACGTCTATGTAGGCTCTCAACCCTATTCCTTCGCCCTAGCTGCCCGTTCTTAACTATTGGTACACTAATTCACTCCTTTTCTGTTTTACTATATAACTCCTTCCAATATGATGCTTATTAGCTATTTCACTGCAATTGTTATCATGCGGGAAAGCATAATTATGTGAAGCTCTACCTCTCCCATATCTTGACTCAAACCTGGGTATTCTAACTGAGCATACTAATTGCCAAGTAAGAGGTCTCTGCCTTCTTTATCTTTCAGATATTCTCACTCACTAACTATCCTGATACTCAACAATTTCGTATTAGCATTTTCTTTATTGAGCTGTAGTGTATCCCATGCATTGTATTATGCAATATTTATCCAACTAAACTGGAACTGTGCTATTAACTCTTAGGATCTGAATAAAATTCGTTGATCTCGAAAGGCAATGAATTCGTTGATCTAACAGTCCATGATTGCCGACACTTTATAGGCCAGATCGCAACCGTTGAAGTTTCCGTGGCATCCGGTTCCTAACATTTCATCAATGTTTTTTTCTAGATTTCAATTGCAAAAATGTTTCTGTATCTTGGGAATGTTGAGAATTTGGAAGAACAGGAAAACTCGACGGAACCTGGTTCAATATGTGCGCTCTTGCCCTTGCAGCCCTTATTCTCGTAGAGAATTACGCAACTGCCCTGCAAGGACTTGCCATTATCTCCTTTTTCTCTAGTCTTTTCCAGTGCATCTAGTCTCTATGTGCTGTTGTCCCTCAAGAATGTTTTTTCTGCAAAATTAGTACTCCGATTCCACTACTACACACATTTGTCGATAATTTAAATTAACTTAAGAATAGAGGATACGAATCGGGAACTTTTGACGGCTATGTTTCGCGATCAATTCATAATGAACCTCTGTCTTACTATTTTCGGAAAGGCGAAACATAACCATCAAAAGTACCCGATTCGTATACTCTAATTAAGGATACCTTGGTATTGATGGATCCCGCTCGATCATCCCAAGCTTCTTCAATATCCACACAACCCGTTCCTACAACGTTCATCGAATCGCCTAAAGGAACAGTTCCGTAATTATCAGTATTTCGCATATCCGAAGCGCACCGAGACAACCGATCTCGTAATGATTACTGTCGGAAATGTTCCATCAGTAAACACATTCCTACTTCGTCTGTACTCTTCATACCGCTTCAACGGAAATAGGAATGAGACGACTGGCGGAATATTTTCATCAACTATATTCGTGAAGTAATTGTATTTATTACCGTAGTTTTGGAAATATCCTAGTTATCAGGAACAACCGCACCTCGATAGTACATTGACCGAAAAAGTACGACGTCGACTGCTGCGATCGCAGAGACGAGCAAGAGGAGAAGGAGGGGCGACCGCATGCCAGGAGGGAGCGCGATGGAATGAGAAGAGGAGTTGGTCACCTATCGAGTAGAGTTGGTTGGTCAACCGGTTCATAAAGTGCATCAATTACAATACATCACCGCAAACACAAAAAACGGAGGGAAATGAAGATAAGGAGAAATGGTGAACATGTAAATGACATCCGTTCGTTATTTATAAAAGAATAAAAGAAACCGATTTATTTGACGAAACACTTTGCCTTTACCGTTACTGTGGGTGGAAGGCATTCAACGACGAGATATGCGAAAGGCCGAGATTTCAAACTCGCGCAGCCCCTAGGGAACCATTATATCCGCACGCCGAAGAACCGAAGCACCCCCGAGGTTTCGAGATATCGCGTTTGTCTTGATCGACCACAATAACGGCAATATTGTTTATTTAATTTCTCTCGTTCTCGGGTTGGGACTGTGAACTAATTAACGACTGTGAACGTTCACTTTTAGTAGACGTTCTTGCCCACAAAAAGCAAACAAAAGTTTCTCAGGCCTGGTTCCGTCCGTAAACTGGTTCCTACACTGAGTGAAAGTTCACCACAACTATTACCACGAAATAGACTTAGGGAATAAATTCCCCAGCCCGTAAGGGAATATTTCCCCCAAAAAAAGTCGAAATTTCCCCAGCCGGCTGGTTAATTATTGCCGAAGTGCATATCGTGGGAAAATATTCCACAGAAATTTCTCTGAGTATACTTTGAAGTGTCTTCGTTCCGCTTTTCGTGAATATAGTGAATAGGAATTACAGCAACTGGCGGATCGTTTTTCCTTTCCTCAATGAGTAAAGAACTCGAATCGTGGAAAAGAGAATGCCCTAGATAATGAACAAACCGTCGTATTGATGGAGCCGACACGATTCAATTAATTTTACTGCCTACCTAGTCCATCCATCAGATATTTTATGCCATAATCGATTAGCTATGATCAAGTCACACTTTCGATTTCCGCGCCAGACAACTTTCCCCTAGCTATCACTGTCTATCTATCTGTCCCGGAAGATGTCACAACACTATATCCCGCTTATCTGTTGAGGGAGGAGAGTGGATATAACCAGTTGTTGGGCCGTATAAGGAGGGTGTGTGTGAGTCATTCCGATATGCGGTGTGCAAACATTTGTCTCTTGGATTCTCATTCTTTTTTTCCTGATCATTCTATTATATTCGCATTCAGAAATCTAGTTTTCATAATAGACTTGTTGAATCTGCTAGCCATCGTTGCGAATCTTGCAAAGCTTCCAGACAATGAGATCTCTCGATATCTTTATCTACCGATGAGCTTATATTGTCTCTGAAGTACGTGACTATCTTTTACTATAGCATAGCGAAAACATGCTGCCTATTCTGTACAGTGTGCAAATAATGTATTCACGGCACCGATCCACAACATATCACAAACAACTGATGTGAGAGGAAGAGAGAGAGAGCAGAGAAAAGCGAGAGGTTTCGACAGGGAGCTTTGTGCCGGGAGGAAAGTGAAGCTACTTTGCCGTAGACTATATATATACTTGAGGGTTCGCAGTTCCCCAATCAACTCTACTGCTCGGCAATCTCGAAGCCTTCTACTATGGTGAGCGTTCTCCATCTTCACCAGCTCTACGCCAAGATTTTTCATTTGCACAATATTGGGGCAAGCGTAAGAAAAATGGCTACAATTTCAGAGGTTTACGCTTTTTCTTGCGCTAGTCGCCGGCTCTGCCGCTTTGGACATTCCTCTTCCCGTGCTGCCGTGAGTCTGCATAAGTTGATTTATTATATAGTGGGATACACCGATCCGTCAGTTTCTTTCGTTCCAAAATGAATCTAATTCTCTCACATTTGCACACTCTCTCGCGTCTTTTTTCTAACACTGTTGACATAAAGACACAAATATTTTGTAAAAAATCACGAATTCCAGGTTCAACCTGCAGAATCTCGAGAACATCCCCGAATGGGCGCTTGAACTCACGGGCGATGCTCTGATCGAGTACACAAACAGCGTGCAGAAGCTGTGGAAGGTTTCCTTTGTTTTATTTTACATTTTTTTAAATTTTATTTTACATTTTTTAATCATATTGACGAAAATATAATCCGAAAATGCAAATGACGGTATACTTTGAGGCAGTAGTTTCGACCAAGCCTCGGCGACCCGTCATAGACCTCAAGAACATCCTGCTTCCCGACAACGTCACCTACTCCACGGTAATTGATCGACCGTCAATTATTCCGATAAATATCTATGCGGGCGCTGCAAATTCTTGCACCCGCACGCCATTCTGATATGCCAATTCGTTTAGCCACTATTTCGTTAGATCTAGGCAAAATGGCAGGTAAAAGTGTAAATATATACGCATAATCTGCTGCTGTCTGTTTATCTTCATTCGCTCTCGCTACGTCGAATGAACAGTGCGCTATATGTGTACTTTTCCCCGCCATTCTGTCAACACTAATTCGATGGTTTCTCGCAGGGCGCCGTCGCTCCCCGCATCCCCGCGTCGTTTGACGCTCGCGAGAACTGGCCCAACTGCACGTCCATCGGAGCGATCCGCGACCAGGCCAATTGCGGTAGGGCAAACTATTGACGAAAAAGTTCCGTCAGTAAACGCTCATTCCTAATTTGTGTGCAATCTCTTCATACCGCTCTGCTCTCTTGTCGGAACGAGACAATTGACGGAACAACTATTTATACTGCGAACGTCCTTTTTCCTACGAAAGTTGCCCGATCCCCTCCAAAATGAGGACAAATCTGAAGTTGCCCCCAATAAATACCGCGATATCAGGAAGTTGCTGGGCCTTCGCCGCGGCAGAGGCCATGTCCGATCGGATCTGTATCCAGACCCAGGGAGCGACGCAGGTGTTTTTTTATTAAAGGGCCCCTCCAGGCAATATCTGCCATATGCATTTTTGACATCATGGGAAACCTCTCAATGTCCTGAGTCTCATGCTCTCTCCTTTTTAGTTGAAACTTAGCCGTTGCTGAGGAAAAGCTGTGCAAAGATTTCTCTTGCTGTCTGCGTCTCTTCATTCCTCTCTTGTCTCTCACAATCAATCAACCGCTCTTAATTGGTTATCTCTTGAAATGAATGAGATGGTTGGAGGGACCCTTTAAAGGGAGGAAGCAGCCTCTAACCAAAAGTTTTAAAATTCGATGGAAATTCTTCTAAGGTTTCAAAATGTAAGCAGAAACATAGTGACAATAAAAAATCGAAGAAAAAGCTCGAAAATCGCATGTTTTATTTTTTCGTTCAGAGCTTCCGTCGTTGAGAAGAATGTCGCTTTTGGCTTAATTCCTTTCGCTAAACACAGTAGCATCGTCGTTGGGCGAAATTTCAAAAAATTGTTCCTCGAATACTATCAAAATCTTTCATATAAGCTTCACTTGAAAATCACTTCCATGTCCCTTTAATTTATTCTTTGTTAATTTAAAATACTTTATTGGCCTAATGAGCCAGTAAGCCTGATAAGCATACGGGTGAGTGATGAATTCTGACGTGAATAATTGCAATTTTTTGTTATTATTTTTAACTATTAATTAGGTGAGGAATTGCAGGTTACGCTCTCAGCGGACGATGTCCTGTCGTGCTGTGGATGGGTGTGCGGGTCCGGGTGTGGGGGTGAGTCGTTTGAGCATAACAATAATAATAATAATAACTTTATTACAATCTCACAAGGAAATGCATAGATAAGGCAAGAAAAAGATGAAATAGTGAAAAATTATCAGGAAGGATTATATTTATGACACAGGCTGACGTATAGGCAAAGAGTTTTTGACGAGAATTGAAAGCCCTTGCGCTCCTTGCAAAGAGGTTGTTCATGCGATAGTTCATAGGGTTTATAGGAAAGAATGAATCGAGGCCCACAAGGGACCGCAGCCCTAGGTATACATCGTTCCGTTTTCGCTACGAACGGTCGGTCTGGAGCTACCGTAGTTAAGAGCGGAGAAATGAACGCTGTTTGGAAATTAATTTCGCCATGATATTACCTGATTTCTCTATTATTATTGTTGTAGGGCTATTCTAAAGAGCTCGGGCTACACATGAATCATACAAACACTTAGTATCTTTATATTATTAGTGATAAATTATCACTCAAAGTTTAAAAGTCACACAGCGATTACGGAGCTATTCGGGACGCTCTAATTTTCGCTTTTTTCAACACTTTTCGAGCTAGGGAACTCAGTAAAAGCAAAAATAATCGACCCGGAAAAACCACAAATTTGCCTCTTTTGAAACAGTTTTCAATTGCAAGCACCGTATTTTCTGGCATGAATCTAACAAAACTACTAGTAAATTGCTAGATCCGGCCGGATCCGGATTTCAGAAAGACGATTCAGTTGTTCTCGTTTTGGCTAGCTATGTTCGCTTACTTAAGGTTTTACTGACGTTTATTATGTTTTTTTGGAATCCCAGCGCTCAGTTCTATAACCTAGGATGCATATCACTTAGCAAAAATAAGTGTCGTTTTGGACGCTGCCCTCCCTAAGGCCCACGGCAACGCGTGGGGTGGATATGAGCAGAGTAGAATAAACGTCGCCCGCCCATGGTTCCCAAATTTGCCTTTGCACTTCCTCACAAAATATCTGAAATACTCTTGTGGGCATATCTTTTTATGAATAAGCTTTCTATTCTAGCTATTTAAGATCGCGAAAGCGTAGGCTTCACAGTGCTCAAAATACCGCTTGAGGTGGCTACCCGATCGCTGCGTGGAACTGGTGGGTCTCGAACGGGCTGGTCACCGGCGGGGGATACTTCGAGCAGGTGAAGCACAGCCGGATGAAAACAAAAGGACCTATCCGATTATTGTCTTGAACGGAAAACAAAATTTTGCTGGATACTGTAGCATTTTTAGCTTATATTTGACCTAAATTTGAAATTTGGGAAATTGCCAAGTCAAAAGTCCATTCCAAGCGAGGGTAGGACGACCGGTAGGGTCATCCGGCTGTGTGAAGGGAGGGGGACATCGCGCACGAATAAAGTTTGGCAGATGATCCAATACCAAATCATGCAAAATGCTTTCCCTCCTGCGTCTCTTCATTCTGCACTCCTATCTCGGTCAAATCTTGCATATAAATGATCCAATAGTGACCCGAGTATAGTTCATTTGTCGAACACTATTCACGAAGGATTACAGTACCACAATGTTCCGACAAAAGCGCAGATAAAACTCTCGCAGGGAAAACATTTTATCCGGAACCTTTTGGCTCGTTCGTTTGACATTTACAATAGAACGTTGTGGCCCAAACGTATTGGAGCTCACTGCTCACCCGCAATACTCAACAGTATGCTCTTAAAATTTTGAATTGTTCCCTTGCAGTCCTTCTGCAAGCCGTACCCGATCGCGCCCTGTGGCACGCATACCGATGCCAACGGACAGACGCACACCGTGACCAACTGCGGGTCGGGCGAGGCCGCGACGCCCCAGTGCTACAAATCGTGCACGAACAAGAACTACCAGACACCGTATGCCGAGGACAAGTACAAAGGTAGCGGATTTATTTATTTTATAGATTACAAATATCCTTTGAATTCCCTTGCGCTGCCGGCCCAAATAAAAGGCGTAAAATTGAACTGAAAAATACAGAAGACCAAATTGGGGTTTATCATTCTTCTTTTATATTTAAAAAATACGCTAATTGCAGGCAAGACAGCCTACGCGGTTCCGCAGAACATCAACGCGATCAAGACGGAAATCTTGACCCACGGGCCGGTCGAGGCGGCCTTTACCGTTTACGAAGACTTCTACCAGTACGGATCGGGCGTCTACAAGGTGACTCCATATCAGTAATTTGGTATTTATATCCATATCCCGAAATGATTCCAAGGATTTATTATCTCATTATTATCGAAGAAAAATCACTCGCATGATTATCAAAGCCTACATATATACTTTGCAGCACGTCTCGGGCGGCGTAGTGGGAGGGCACGCGGTCAAGATCATTGGATGGGGGACGGAGAGCGGAACTCCGTATTGGCTCGCTGCCAACTCGTGGGACTCAGACTGGGGAGAGCAGGGCTTCTTCCGCATTATACAGGGAACAAACGAGTGCGGCATCGAGGCGGCCATCGTGGCCGGAATCGCGGACGTTTGAATATTATATTTTACAAATATATTTAAATTATATTTTTAATACATATTTATTTCCTGGACAGCCCTCCTCAAATAAATGTATTTTTTTTCGCTCATGGGAAATCCGAGCTGGATTTCCAACCTGAAATCAGTGGATTTGCGATCAGCGGAAAACGTTTATCAGGGGGGTTTTTATATCGTGGTGAATTTTTTGTGCATCTATCGTTCGAGCTTTTATTGTTTGTGATGATAGCGAAGTCTTTCATTATGCAATGACTATTGCAATATTATGATGATAAAGGTTTAAATAAGAGGGTATTATTGGCACGAATATATACAATTGCTCATGCCACGTTACCAGGTTGTCGGTGAGATTTTTGGTAGAGAATTATTCTTGTCGGACTTTCGACCATCTTTCATTGTGAAATATCATTGCACCAAATTTGGGAGTATCTTTGATGACAACGAAAGCTATGTTATTATTGACTAAAAAGGTGTGTCAGTGAACGTTGTTCCTATATACTTCGTATGCATTCTCTTCATACTGAGACAACTGGCGGAGCATTTTTCTCAACAATTAATATTTATTATGGTCCATAAGAAACATTTCTGGAAAGATCTGAAGCATTTCCGGAATCACGTGAATGTAAAAATGGAGCGCAAAAAACCACCGCTTTTGCAGAGTTCAAGCTGTGCGACTATTGCCTATTTGCCCAGATCTTCATATAAAAGGAATAAAGCAGCATTCTAGTCATGACATAATGTTCAAGACTCCTCTCCTTGTCCTTGTCGTTCTCGCCTCGCTCGTAGCTTGTAAGGAATTCGAGCTCCAATGCCACTCCAAATACACTCTGGGACGTGAGTTGCTTACATTTTTTGGTAAAAAGCGACGGACGTTTTACCACATTATTGCGTATTATAACATGTATTCTATGAAGGTGGAAATAAAGAAATGAATGAAATAAAAATAATAAAATAGATAAAAAACGCAGCCTGTATCGACGCTCATCACTGCACGCGGATGGGCGGTCCGAAGGCCCAGTGCATCGACGAGACCTGCTGTGGGGGAAAGGGCGTTATCGGTGAGCATTTCGGGAAGTGGTCATGATCATCATGTATTGTCGATCCTCGCATTGAAATTTGTGTTCCGGCGATAATGAGTCCTACTATTTAGCCTTGTATACCGCGCACATTTGCACGTTTTGCTGTGCGCTTTATGCTAAACAGCGCAAGCCCTATCAAGCATGTGCGGAACATGAAATTTTAATACGAGGATGTACAATAAAGAGCATAGATTAGAGTTGGCAGACCGGACCATTTTCCGGGTTTAGGTTTCACCCAGTGTGCAAAAAAATGAGAGGCCAAAAAGATGCGGTTTCCCAACAATACTGTTAATGGTTATGCTTCAACCCTCAGGGGTTCCTCATCAATTGACCATGAAGCAAACTACGCAAAGTATCCGAATCTAATGCTCAATGAACGTTTCGCTGCCATTCAACAAAAATTAATCAACAAAGCTGTAAAATTGTTTTCATGTAGATAGTAAAATGTGTGTAAAGCTAAGATTCTTAGAAGGTGACTGATTCGTTCAGATTGCAACGAGATGCAAGCGATGTGCAGCAATCCTGTCTACAGGTCAGCTGTTGAAAGATACTGTCCCGGCAACTGCGACGGAATCGAAATGAAATACTAGAGCAAGAAGAACCAGTAATTTCAACCAGAGCCATCATTTTATGTGATAAAACGTTATCTTTACTGATAAAATCAACAGTTTATGCAATAAAATATTCATAATTAAATATTAAATATTCATCATAACGTCTTTGGAGACACTTTGGTCCACGATTGAACGAGAATCTCAAAGTGACGATCGGTCGTTTCCTTTGGAGGCTCAGATACGGGAGTTCTGAACATTATTTATCAAAATAAAATGAACTGATAAGTGTTGGGAGAAAATGTTCTGCTTATAAAAGCAATTATTCCTTCAACCAAACCTTGGATCGTCATCGTATCGGTGGAAGATCGTCTGTTTGATGTACGTAATGTTTCTCCGCACGCAAAGGCTCACAGAAAGATACGCCATACCGAAGCCACTGAAAACATTATAATAGTCTTCAAGATTATGCTAAAATAAACCGGTACTTTGATTCCAAAATGCACATCAAATTCTCTCACTTTTGCACACTCTCTCGCCGCCTATTCGGGAACGCATATATTTATTCCACTGGTTCACGTATTTCGTGCAGAGTAAAGCATAAACATAAACAAAAAGAATATTCCATTCAAAGCTTACTATGACAAGGCGACTTGGAAGAGCATCTTGCACAGCTCGATATCTCCGCTTCTGAGCAAATAATTGAGAATTTATTAGTTTGCGTAAGTTGATTCGCTGTTTGATTTGTTTGATGCTTGATTGACTCGAAGTACTGTTTGAAAAATATTATTACCTTGTAACTGGATCGAGAATGATTGGTGGGAGAAAGAGAAAAGGAAGGAAAACTGTAGTCAGGAAGGAAGTACTGTAGCACATCTTTATCATGTCCTGAAAAAGTCCTACTTTAAATTGGTTAGCCTTATTTTATTGTATGTATTTGCTTGTGCAAATCAAGTATATAGTATTATTGGAGGAAAAGGAACGTTGAGAAATCTTTGCAGCGCACTCCGCTAAATACAGTGAAACTCTCTTGGCAAAGTGCCAGCTTAGGCTAAAGCCCGGCTCCGGCTGAAGTTTCACGGTGGTTAGCGGAAAGAGCTGCGCAGCTCTCTCAACGTTCGCTTTCCTTCAATAATATATATCTTGATGAAGGAACATTTTTTTAAAATTTACCGCAGCCGTGCCAATGGCGCTACTTTGCATAGCAAAATAAAGAAGCGCAGGATGTCGTCAGCATATTAAAAAAGATATAGTCGAGGAAAACTGAACATGTAATTCTGCTTCAAGAGTTACGATGTTTAGCACTGGAATCTGAGTTACCCCCGGAACGATTAAAGGGACACGGAAGTGATTTTCAAGTGAAGCTTATATGAAAGATTTTGTCGTAATTAGTATAAAACCAAAAGGAAAAATTATAAAAATTAATAGTATTCGAGAAATGATTTTTTTGAAATTTCATCCAACGACGACGTTACTGTGTTTAGCGAAAGGAATTAAGCCAAAAGCGACATTCCTGTTAACGACGGAAGCCCGGAACGGAAAAATAAAATATGCGATTTTCGAGTTTTTTCTTAAATTTTTTTATTGTCACCATGTTTTTCCTCACATTTTGAAACCTTAGAAGAAAGTTCATCGAATTTCAAAACTTTTGGTTAGAGGCTGCTTCCTCCCTTTAAAGGGCCCCTCCAGGCAATATCTACCATATGATTTTTTGAGATCATTATATAGCTCTCAATATCCTGAGTCCCATGCTCTCTCCTTTTTAGTTGAAACTTCGCCGTTACTGAGAAAAAGCTGTGCAAAGATTACTCTCGTTATCTGCATCTCTTCATTTCTCTCTTGTCTCTCACAATCAATCAACCGCTCTTAATTGGTTATCTCTTGAAATGAATGAGATGGTTAGAGGGACCCTTTAAATCTTCCCTTTTTCTCTACTACATATACGGCATGCATTTTTTCAATATCATTGGATAGCTCTCAATGTAATGAGTCTCATACTCACTCCTTTTTTGTTGAAACTTCGTTGAGAAAAAGCTGTGCAAAGATTTCTCTCGCTGTCTGCGTCTCTTCATTCCTCTCTTGTCACTCACAATCAATCAACCGCTCTTAATTGGATATCTCTTGAAATGAATGAGATAGTTGGAGGAACCCTTTAAGCAAACGAGATGCCGAAAAATATGCCTGATTTCTGTCGAAACTCTCGCACTGAAAGCGTTTTGACGCAAGCATTTTGTCTCGTTCGCTTAACATTTAGAACATTGTGGATGATACTATTTCACTAGATGCAGTTTGGAGACGGTGAAGTTTCGTTCAGTCTACTCTAGTCCCGTTGTACCTGCGACATTAGGTAGTTCTCGTTGGTCTGCCATCGATAGCTCACTGTATAACTGGCCGTTGCATCGGGCCCCTTCATTAGCTTTTCCATTTCCTTGCGACTTTGGAGCGTCGCACGGTAGAAGACCTAAAACAGGAATACTATGCTCATTTTCTGCAGATGATGACATACGCGGAACGATTATATCTTTCCTTTTTCTCTTCTGGAACGTGATACAGGTCGCAACGCTAGCGCTCTTTGAGCAATGTTCAGTCGGCGACAGCTCTTGCCAGGATTGGCTTGCGCAGAAGCGGGTGAATTATGGTCGAGAAATTTGATCATAACATATCTCGGTCTGCGTGCCCCCCGCTAGACAAGTGTCTTACGAACAGTATGCATGTATATTGAATAATTAAGGAAAGCATCCGTTTTATGAAATCTGCCATTTCATCAACACTAATTGTGTTCTAATCAAGGTTGGAGAAATATCCGAGTTGATGAAATGGTAGTTTCGAGAAATATTTTGTATGATAAAGTCCGCATGCAACTAGCGAAAAAGTATATGCTAAACAACTCACATAACAGGACAGGCAGTTGAGCAAACATTCGAACGCAATGTACCACGCTCCGTCTACAGTTTCTGGAACGATTTCTATTATTAAATTAGAACAGACAGGAGACTCTTAGAGTAGAATACATTTCTGTGATTTCGCAATGAAACGCGGCTACATAGAAACGGGAAGGAAGATAGTTAGAAAGAGAAACGGTTGGAAAAATTATTAAAATTATAGAAATACCCACTTTGCATCATGAGGTAAGAAGCGGTGAATCCTATGGAGTCGTTGACGAGTGCTATGAGAACGCCAATGTAGCGTCGAGGTCGCTTCTCGTACGTTTTGACAAAGTACGTTGCAGCTAACCTTCAATACTTATCGTTTCGTCATTTTCATGTGGCTCACAAGCCTTTCAGCAGAAATGTTCGGAACGTAGGTGCAGAGGGAGATGAACACTCCCAGTTTGATGAATGTCAGCCATGCGAATACTTCGTCCGTTTCTGGAAATATTTACTAAAAATATACTTTACTTTTCCTTGTCAGTGAAATGATCGTGCCTGTAGAAGTGTGAATTAAGCCATACTCGTTGGCCATTAGCGGCATTCGTATCAAGAAATGAATGAAACCCAATATCATGGTGTGGACATTGACGAAAATGAGATTGAAGTGCAATGCCGGTACCTGAAACTTGGTATAAGGACAACGACTAATGTTGAATTCGCACGTACATGCCTTTCAATTATTTCTGCTCTTTAAAATTCATTTTATAAGCTTTGCCAAATTGAGAGGAATCTTGAGAATCATCATCAATCAATACTATTATATAATTCGCTAAACGTCCGTCTCTCCGTGGACATGAAGAACACTCAAATGGAGGGTTTCCTAAATTTGCAAATCTTGCTCCACCTAACGGGGTTCGAACCCGCACCCCTCCGCTCTACAGTCATCAGGCCTCCCAATTGAGCTAAACTGACACTGATAGGGAAGTGAGGGTATGTTCGCTCACAATCAGTGTATTGAATAAGGAATTTTTTGAGGAATGTATTGACTAGATTTAAATAGTGGTGAAATTTTAGAGCAAAGCTAAAGGGGAACAAAACTTTTCATCTAGGCATAGTTACCCGCAGCTTGTGAGGTAAAATTTACACTGACTGGCTGCGGTAAATTTTAAATTAGACCAGCTATGCTGAATACGCTGTAATTTCGCACATTATAGATGTTCTACCTTTGGTTATAAACTAAATGAGGGAAATAGAAACTAAATGATAGATAATGATAAAGAGTAACGTAGGTAGGGAATTTAGTTATCGAGTTTGTGGGGAAGAATGCGGGGAAAGGGAGCTTCCAATTCAGGAATGGTTTTTAGAACATTGCAAAATGTATTTTCGAGGTATGGCTATGTAACTGTTATGAGTAAGGATGAGACTCTTCTAGAAAGTTCTATGGTGAATAAATCTAGAAACGACATGAAAAGCTTGAAGGATATCAATCTATGCGCTGATACTAGGCTGAAGACATGGACATTATTTGAAGCTGTTCACTCTAGAACGCAGAGAACACTGATGCGTTTAGGATACGCCAGTCGGGCGAAGCGCCGCGAAGCGGCGCGTAGCTCGGCTGGTTATTAAAGGGACATGGAAGCGACAAACTTTTTGAAACCGAATATGGCAATATTTGTAAAATATGTTTCTTAGACGATAATAAAGATAATAGCGTTTGAAAAATATTTTTAAAAAATTTCTGGAGCGATAAATATTTATTTGTTCCGGGAATACCTCGATGTCATTTGCCTCGTTACTATGCGCTAAACGCAGTAAGACTGCGCCTTGGCTGGGAAACGATTTGTAGGATATCTCGTGAAGTAGACATTTTTGTGCACTCTGGTTTAGGTTTTTATATTATTTAGGCGATAAACTTTCATATGAAAGCCAATCTTTTTGGCTTCCATGTCCCTTTAATATAAAAGAACCTTGAGATGAAGAAATAAGCAAATCGCCAACAGAGTCATAGAACAAAAGTAGCCGGTAATCTGAAAGACATACATTCCGATGAAATAAAATTGAATTTTGATAAATTGCTCAGCTAACTTAAAAAACTTATTCAAAAAAAAATAAAAGAGTTTGAGATAATTTGCGGGGCAAACCTCCAAGACTATGAGAACAGTGCGTTGGTCTTTCCAAAAGGGAGCTAGTGCATCGTGATTTACGTAGAATGGATTCCAGGCCGAGGAGACGTCTGGCGGGGAGATTTCCTGCATCACCTGTAATTTTCTACATTCTTTAAACAAAATTCAACCCTTTAAATAAAATTCAAGCATTTTTAAAATAAAATTCAAATAAAAGGTGACGCGAACAACTGAAGAGATACAACAAA
Source organism: Micoletzkya japonica (assembly GCA_900490955.1). Taxonomy (NCBI): domain Eukaryota; kingdom Metazoa; phylum Nematoda; class Chromadorea; order Rhabditida; family Diplogasteridae; genus Micoletzkya; species Micoletzkya japonica. Next base: position 34,403 of record LS888291.1, read on the forward strand.
CGGACAAAGGTCTGGCAACTCTACCATGCTGAAAATTCACAGACAGCGTGAACGCTTTACGCGGTGTAAGAGCTGAGGCTAGACTGGCGTGTACTAGAGTTCCGCTAAACGCTCGCTCAAAAGCACTAATTACCTGTGAATACAATCTCAAACTAACCAATACAACTTTTGCCCCCACGAGTCTCCTATCACTTGAGTTGATTGAAGTTATAATATATTGCTGGTCGCCTTTTCAATCACCTCCTCATTCTTCACTCATAGAAAATTAAAATTGGTGAAATTTTTTCTATTCATGAGAGGGACGCGACTGCTTTTCCAAAAAATCAACCAAGAATAACCGCTTTTCGTCGAATTCCAAGAATGAATAGCCGCTCTCATCGAATGTCAACCAAGAATCATAGCCGACGATGAATGCACCATAATTGAATCAATGAGTAGATAGAGATGTTTTTGCAGGTTAGATTGAAAAAAATGTTTGATTGTTCTTTGAATCTAATCCACTCATTTTTTGGAGAGAGGGGCAAAACATTTTTATTTTATACTGAGTAGATAGCGGTCCTCTAGTCTGTACATTACGCAGTCTATGACACGAACGTAATACAGCAGCATTATTCGAATTCACCGAGTTTTCGGAATCGAATGGTTTTTAGACTTTTTTGCGCAGAAATGCTTATTTCGTCGTTCAATTTAAGTAATAAGAAAGATGTAAATCTGGTAATTCCGACGCGGCACATACCGGAGACACACGAGAGAAAATGTGCTCCTTTGGAGCAATATAACGAGAAATCACTGGAAACTGTCCCGATATCTAGAGTTCCAACTCGACTAAATTACTTCTGTCGCGCTTTCATATGAACATTTAATTGCCCGCCGCGGTGTTTACCGACAAAGTAATGTTTCCAAAGATGAATTTCACCATGTTTCGTTGACTTCACATAACACATACAACTTTTTTCCCGTAGAAGATCAACAGCTAATTAGCAACACTTAGTGTATTTCTGGAACTTTTTCTTGCTGTCTTGTGCTTGGTCAAGATGATCTCTAACCTAATTGGACTGTGCTCGAACTTAGTCATTCTCTCGCAACTTGAAAGTGAAGAATAGAAGAGAAAGGATCATTCAGGGATGGGGTCTTTCAGTGTAAAAACAAAAGTACGTTCGCACCGTCTCAAACGGCAATTAGTCTGTCCACGAATACTCAAGTCCTCGTACCTCAACGATTCAGATAATAAAGAATTCATCAAGATCATCAACAAAAAGATAAATCAGTGAATGCCTTAGGATTTAGTGAAAACGTTAGGATTTAGTGAAAACGTTTTTGCACTCATTTTTGGGTACACAGACGGTGCATTCATATTCATAGATGTTTCTTATTATCGCTAGCCTGCAGAAAGTAGCGATGTCCGGAGCAATACATGTACGGTGAATATGTCATAGAGTAAATAATTGCGTGAAAACGGATCGAAAGTCAAAAAGAGATGCACACTTTTTCGCGATACGCATCACAACTCTTGTATTCAGGTGCATTACAGGATCGCTTCCAGAAAGAAGTCCTCTTGGAACAGCATACATTAATACTTCATCATGGGCAACGGGCATTTATGATGGAAATTGAAGTTCGCAAGACCAGAGGAAGTATTTATAGACATAAAGCAGGTGCAAGTTTTCCAGTACGCGACAGTTTTCAGAAACCGTTGCACAAGTTCAGTTCATTTTTAGCGTCATCTTACTACATTTTACTAACTTCGGTGCTTCATTTGAATAACAGATACATTTATTATAGCACTATTTCGACGATAAAGCTGCTATATCGTTTTTATAAGCTCACCATTAATTACGAACTAATTTTAAGAGATATCCATACGACGGGTACTTCTCATCATGTTTTGGATGAGTGCGATCGACGCAGCTCTGAGCGTACTCTATCTTTTATTCATAATTGTCTTATGGACAGCTAAAGACGAGAAGTTTCACACTCCCTTCTATGAAATGTTCTGCGTTACAGGCACGTTGTTTTCGGTTTTGAAAAATATAATAATGTTGTAAAGTTTAGCAATTATTGCAGGCATATCGGGCATACTGACCTCGTTCGGATTCTTCTTGGCCGTCAATTTTTCTTATCCCGCAGAAGATACCGTCCTCTTTCGCCTGATCATGGTATTTTGCAATTCACCCATTTATTGCGAAACCTGTCGCATATTTTAACTCTCCTATTTTTTTACTCCTGATATTCGGAATGATTTACAGAGGAACATTTTCTAGTTAGTTTTATACAAATTAAAAAAAAACTTGAACCGGCTCTACTTTCAAGATAATGTCGTTGTTCGGGGCGCTTTCTTCGTCGTCCGGCAAACTACTCATATCATTCCATCGCTACTTCTGCCTACGTCAGCTCAGTAATTCAAGGAAAGTGAGCGGCTTCCATTTTACTGAGATACTTCAGCCTTCAGACAGATGATTTCTGTCTAAGTTTCACACTAGAGCATGTATTATAGATACTTTGAGGAATTTAGAAAATCGTGAAGAAATGCAACAAAATTGAATCGTATTATTGACTGAAAAGCGTCTGTGTCATTCAACTGTCAGCATCAAGAATGTGTGATATTAGACCTAAATATACTTGAAGGACTGGTCTCCACACACAACGAATACTCTGCTCATTCTTCAAGTCTTCATCTCGCTTATTCCATCGTCCTTCTACATTCTCATGGATCCGGTGTACCGAGATGTCGACGGGAAAACGTACATCTTCGCATCGCCGGCCGCGACTCTTGTAATAAAGAATGAGGCTAAACTCAAAATTATTTGCAGGAAATTACCGTATTTTCAGGAAATTATTGCATTTTTTTAGGAAAATATCGAATTTGTAGGAAATTAGTGAAAAAATGCAGAGATCCCGCGCTGTCACAGTTTCCTGCTACATAACCTACTGTCTGCTGGGATCGGTCTTCACAATACTCTCCGTGCAGCAACTCAAGAAATTTGGCAGTGTGCACGTAAGGGCTTTTTCGTACTCCGAACAGCCAACCATTTGGAAATATTGTAAGATAAACACACAAAAAAATGTATTTTGTGTATTTCAGGAATCGAAAAACGCCGAGGTCGTTCGAACGCAGCGAATGCTGCTGTCCATTGTGACAGTGTGCACCGTTGCCCACTTTGTCAAGTGCATACATCAGGCTCGTATCGATGATGAATAATTATGATTATTTATTAATAATAATAAGCATCTACGGTAGATAGATAGCAGAAAAAAACACTAAATGCTATCCCAAGAACATTCCATGTGGAGACCAAGGGAAGGCATGACCGTTCCGCCTATGTCTCAGATACCGATTTTAGAGGTTCCATGGGAATTGTCCAAAATATGGAACACTTTAAAACTGTTGATTGAAGTAACAAACTATTCCCGTTGATCAATTGACCCCTGTGACGATGGCACGGATTCGTAGAATCGTTCAAAAAAATTGAAGCTTGAGAGGCAGATCAGCGCTGTATTTGCGTAGAGAGTTCGCAATCATTTGCGTACTTTTGGACAATTCTCGTGGAACTTGCAATACCCTTACAGTTAGAGCAGGCAGATAATCAGACGCTCTGTGAAGGCGTTTTGCGACCGCGTCGAAGAACACTATTATTTTTATTCATAATTATTTTTCTCTGAGACTAGTTATTCAGTTGATCTGGGGCTACGCCGCAGCCGTCAACGACGCCGAGCTTCTGGTGGCAGTTGTGAAAACGGTGCGATGTTTTAGAGTTTCTAGTTCAAAGTCCCTTATTGCCAGTGCGTTATAATACGCTACCTTTGTGAAGTAGGCCTGACTTTGCCGACAGAGCTTCCTCTTGGCTTTTTTATGGTTTATTATCTCACCGAAATCTGTAGCACCCGTATGCGCACTGCTTCGCCAACCTCGCAGCTCCCGTGTCGCTAATCTACTTCTCGGCCAGTGTCCGGCAGAGAATCGCCGATATTTTACTCTGTCAGTTTTCTTTGTCTCCAGGAATATGGTTGGGGCGATTCCCTCAGTTGCCTCATTCCTATTTCCGCCGAGAGACCGGAGTGGTATGAAGAGGACGCAGACGAAATAGGAATGAGTTTACTGATGGAACTTTTCCTTAATAATACTCTACGAATTGCCAATTCTATTTATTTTTTGAGGTCACAACGGACGCTACCAAGCGAGGAGTTCCCAAGTTGGTGCCTCGAGTTCATATTAGATATTCGCTCATTTCCTAGTCTTCCGCCAATGATCAAAGCCAACACGATATAAATACCTACCTACCGCCAGTTGTTACCGAAATTACACAACTAAAGTAGCATAATAAAAGATCATTACGTGACGGTTGCACCAAACAACGACTTGAATAGGTAGATACATAGATAGATTGAAGGTACTGCAGATTCTATGTTATCCTGGCTAGGGCAGTGAAATCGTTCGGGACGGGAATAACAAGAGATTGCGAGGTATAAAGGACGATTAGAGGGGTGAATCGTTCTCGATCAGGATGCGCAGTATGCTAGTTCTACTTCTCTCCGTAGTAATGATCCGAGCAGCCCCTTCCTACTTCAGCGTTAGTTGTTTCCTTCTAGAGAATTTCGCATGCATCTCGATTATAAGCATTGCTACGCAGAGTAAAGTTTCCGCAACCTTTTCAGAGTTATTCCAGGTCTGATAATAGGAAAGAATTCGGTAAAATGTTGTTCCGTAATAGTTTTGGAATGATATCGTATCCGATGTATCGTCAGGTGCTGAATTATTCCGAAAAAGGTACGGAAACCTTTCTCAGTGTAGGTGAGAACAGTAAGATTTATTTATCGATCTATTTATTTATTTATTAACGCAAGATCCGTAGTTTCAGATGATGGAGGATGTCCTAGCCGGAAGGGATGAAGGTGGAATGGAGTATGGAGAGGTTTGATGAAACACTCTTGTTAGAAACATTTTTACCCGGCACACAATTAGAAAGTGCTGAATTTTAATTGCAGAGACGCGGCTTCATGAACACCGCCATAGAGGTATTGCGGGGACTGAGCGATTTTCTGCACCAAATGAAGGTACAGGTACAATACACGGTGTTCTAAATGTTAAGCGAACGAGCCAAATTGCTTAGGATACGGTGCTTTCCGTGCGAGAGTTCCTACCGAAATCAGGGTTATTTTTCGGCATCTCGTTCGCTTACCATTTTAACTGTTGTCAGACACTGTGGATAAGTAATAAAAGTAGATACTTCTAACACTGTGGATAAGTAATAAAAGTAGATAGTTCTATAATATTATATAAGATAATATTATTATTGGAGGAAAACGAACGTCGAAAGAGCTGCGCATTTCTTTCCGCTAACTACCGTGAAACTTCAGCCGGAGCCGGGCTTTAGCCTAACCTGGCACTTTGCCAAGAGAGTTTCACTGTATTTAGCGGAGTGCGCTGCAAAGATTTTTCAACGTTCCTTTTCCTCCAATAATATAAAATAAATTTAAAAAAATAGGGGATAGAGTTGTTTATTTGAGTACGGAGAGGAGGACGAGCAGTACGGAGACGAGCAAATGGTCGAGGAGGTACTGGAGGAGTTGCCGGTTAGGCAGGTATTATTGACGAAAAAGTTCCGTCACTAAGCTCATTCCTACTTTGTCTGCACTCCCTTCGTACCGCTTCGCTATCTCCTCCGAAATAATATAGATTTTCAACTATCACATAAAATGAAATCACATAATAGTCGCTACTAAAATTTCCTTTCTCTCGTACTTTTCTCGTGTTGCTTTGGAAAGTGCTTTCCCATTCGACGCTCCCACTGGATCTAGCGTGCAATCAGCTAGCATTAGCTGGAAATTTTTGAATTGTGTTTAATTTAGCACCGAAACGTGATAATTTTCCAGAAACGATGACACACTTCCGCACACAATTCTCAACGGAGCAAGTGAACTGAAGCGGCCGTGTTCTCAAATTTTTAATTGTTTGTTGTATTTCATTACGTAATATAATAAATTTCTAATAAGTTACGTTTGAGTTCGTGTATAAAGTGTCAAAGTAGACCACGATTGCGATTCACGAATGATGTTTCAGCTTCAGGACAAAAATGAACAATGTAATATGATCACGATAACTGTCATCGAATGCGTATTTTGTTGCTTCTACCTTGTACTCGTCTGTAGCATATAAGAGGTGGTCATTTAAAAATAACAAAGTGTGACAAAAAAAAGGCCGGTCGATTTGTCACGAAGAGGCGAAAAAACGAGCTTGTCAAATCGAACGACGTTCGATTTGTCATGACAAATCGAACGCGGTTCTTTTCGTCATGACAAATCGAACGCGGTTCTTTTCGTCATGACAAATCGAACGACGTTCGATTTGTCATGACGAATCGAACGTCGTTCTTTTCGTCATGACGAATCGAACGTCGTTCTTTTCGTCATGACGAATCGAACCGTCTGGCGCAAATGGGCAAAAGATCCTGGCGCCGGGCGGAATCGAACCCGCAGGGTTCCGCTTACCAGTCGAGGGCACTATCCACTCGGCCAAAGCGGACATGTACCTGTCCCGTCTCGGAGGTGGTAGAGGAGCCCAGGGCGCGGGGGGGGGGCAACGAGGGGACGGAAAGAGTTAATGCATACATTCAGGAGCAGACGAGATACACATACACCACTTGAGGAGACTCACTTCACCATGCACAATCTTCTTCCGGTCCCGTTACCCAATGCCCCATCAGTTCTCCCAATACGTTGTGGTCAAATAAATAATGTATTTACGTTTATTGTCCTTTGACATTTAA